>JAQIWG010000048.1:0-54061 GCA_034695025.1 Chamaedrilus cognettii | reverse complement strand
ATTGCCGAATTTTACAACGTTGACATTGATAAGCTGATATCTTCTGCTAATGCAGTTGCTTATAAGTATTTTGAATCCAAGGTTGATGTACACGAGTAACCTAGTCTAATAGCCTAATAGCGCTAAGTTTGTGTATAACGGTCAGTTGGTGTTTAATGCTGGTCGTTGTATCATTTATTTATTTATTTTGCGTTGCATATCTACCTTCGTAGTGAATAAAAGATTCATCTATAGTGCCGTTGCGATACAGGTACAAACTTTTCTGAAGAAAAATCGGCTATCTATACATGTAGGCCTATACAATTTATCTGCATAATTATTTTGTTGATCTAGAATGTAGAGCTTCGCTCACGATTCATCCCAATGTAAGTAGACAAATTAGACATCATTAAAACAACATAATTTCGTAAACTCAGTCGTAATTCAAGCATACCTACAAAGAAGCCATTTAATTGCATCCAACTGCACAAAGATCAAAACATGATAAATTAATATAATCGTTTCTCATTCATTTATCCCTACCGGGTATACTGCTGGTCTGTCTGCAGTACTACTTCCTGAAGAACAAAAGCGAGTTCGACAAAAAACAATTAGGCCTAGTCAGCACTCAGGATTGATTGATTCATCACGGATGCTTAATTTCCTACGTCCTGTAAATCCGAATTTTGCGCTCGAGATGCTTTTCACATTTCGGACATTTAGTTACTGACGCTGAGCACCAGCTGCAGCTCACTAGGTGGCGACACGGCAGCATTAGGATCTGCGCGGGTTGTTGGCCGCACATCACACACACCATCGACTGGTGCAGTCTGGCGTTCTCCGTTCTCAAGAATTCAACTGTTTCTGAAACAAAAACACTCGATAAAATTACGACGATAACGAAGAATAAATGAAAACAATCTATAACTAACGCTGGATATGATGGATATCGCATATCTACAGTGCAATGTACAAATACAGTATATTAAAAATGTAACTTCTCTATTGATTCTGCCAATATTTATTTTACGCCTATGAATCACTTAAATGTGTTGACTCCTGCATCTTCTCACTCGTTTCTACTATGCAGGCATTCTCACAATTTTCTGCTATAAGGAACATTTAATTTTTGTAGTGAAGGGGATCACTAAGTGATGCTACACCCCACGAGGAATGCTCGAACATTCAGAAAATGGTAATCAGGTGGTTACGGCTGACATTGAAAACGGATCGTTTTTGTGTGTTTGTTCCTTTACACTTTTCTATACTTGAGACTACACTTTTCTACACTCGAGACTACACTTTTCTATACTTGAGACTAATTATAAACAAGTTGCTATAACAAATTTTAAAATAAAAACTTTCATTTTCTGCTACTGGTTGACGGTACACTTTGCTAGGCTTACTCACCAAATAATGTCTAATTAATGTCCATTGTATTTTTAAGTAATGTCTAATGTCCTTTAAAAGTTAACAAATTTACCTTTGAGATTTCCTTTATGATCGTCGCAGTTATTGTCCGACGTCACTGAACGCTTCGACGTCTTTTTGTTAATTTCTTGCAAAGCGTACCGGCACTTTGGAAAAATCTTTGCATGGTTTTCCATCTCATTTTCTTCCAGTTTCCAAGCGTGAACTTCACCGTTGCAAAAGGCACATTTCACGACATCGCTGCGACCCGTGAAGTAAAACCCCGCCCGGGCCAGCACGCTTTTCCG
This sequence comes from Chamaedrilus cognettii, assembly GCA_034695025.1. Lineage (NCBI taxonomy): Eukaryota > Metazoa > Annelida > Clitellata > Enchytraeida > Enchytraeidae > Chamaedrilus > Chamaedrilus cognettii. Next base: position 52,364 of record JAQIWG010000048.1, on the reverse strand, counting down.
CTCCCGAACTTCTGGTGAGCTATTCAGATATGTCGACTCGCGCTTTTTCAGCTTCGTCATACAGGATGCGTCGGTGTTAAGCGATGTATCCTTGGATGATGACGATGTTCGATTGTTGATGGTTTGTTGTTGCCATATTTCATTGTCTATTGTGCATTTGGCAGCATCTGCGTGTAGCGTGGTTTGACTGTTTTCTATCCAGTTTTCAGCACCCGTATGGTAGTGGCAATGTGGTGGCGATAGGCAACCGCCTGTAGCTGCGTCGAACCCGCCGCGATTTGGCATGGTGTCGTCCACCAAAAGATCCTGGTAGAGTGGTACTGGAATCGGCTCCTGGAGCTGGATCGTAAAGTTTGTGTTCTGTAGCGCAATTAGGAGATGCTAGTCTTCACTCAACAGCCATGCATGACGGATTCATTTTAAAATTTAGCGTCACAAAATTTTAGCCTACAAGATAACAATAGAAAGTTTTAAATTAGACTGTTAACGTTAATGCAAATTTTGTAATTCTACAATTGGTATGTGCTGTGGCTACTAAGCAAACAAGGATATAAGCCTAACCAGGCTATCAATTGTTAATCCAGTTGTAGTGATGCACTAGTGATGGTAATTTTGAAAGCTTTCGGATAGTGTAGCAACTCTGTAGTAACAAAGACCATTAGGCTAGCTTTAGCCACACAATCTACAGTTCAAAGAACCGTCCCCCTTCCTCAGCCGCCTTTAATAACTCGTTCTAGGAACTCTGGGTTGCTGACCTATAATTCTCTCTTGTTACTCTTTTGTTCTCTCTACCCTAGTCCGCAGGGGTATATAATGATAAACTCAATCTACCTAACTGACGCCTTATATAGGCTACATGCACATGTAAGCAAAGGTTAAACAGCAGCCATATACCCGGTCATCGGAATGGGTCGTGCTTACAAAGTCGGCACAATCACTACCTCACAAAATTTTAACAATTAGCACAAACCTGACATCAGCATCCTATCCCTGGCTATAATAAGCCAATTATTTACGGCTACCTCTTTCAATAGGCAAATTATATCATTGCATGTATGCTACCCTTGTTCAGCTCGCCGATAATGATATTGATCAGGCCTGCATACAGGCCTGCTAGTGCACAGTGGAACACGAGCGCGTTGGCGTGAGCTAACAGCGGGCGCCGATGAAACGGCGCATCGTCTGGTTATGTGATTCATCTAACCACGCTCTATTTTCTGACGCACTGCATCACGGAAATTCTGAGTAAGAATTCTGAATGCGGAGTTAGTCTTACAAAGATATACGGTACATATATTATATAGTTACATTACATTAATTATATAATTATATACAGCATTCAGATAGAGTACGAAGCACTGCGAGGCAGATGTTTGCGCCCTGTAATATCTAATAATAGTAATATTTATTGCAGAAAAGCAATGTAAGATTTCTTTTAAGGCGTTTTTGCAATCGGTCATCGATCTCTGCTGAATACGCCCAGCTTTCATTATATTTAACTTTTCATTAAATAAGTGAATAGGATTATGCCATTGCCTCAATATTATTTCATGGCCTATTACATAGTACGAGGGGCGTTCGAAAGTGTTTACCTGACCTACTTCTAGAAGTCGCAGACACTTGAATTTTTTTTTTTAAGTAGTTACACATGTTGTGAGTTTGTGTTTGAATTTCTGAGTTAATTGGTTTTTGTTTGCATTATCAGATTGACTAACTAGTTGAGGTACCCGTTAAAATAGAGAAGTCGAATATCGATCAGTTATAAAAAAATTTGTTTCTTCAAAACGAAACACCGATAGTTATCCATGACGAGATGTTAGCTGTGTACCACAATGACTGTCCTTCATAGGACGTTGTTAACAGTGGAAACATGTTAAATCACCACCACCCAAGAAAGCCAGGACTCAACCATCCGCCGGTAAGTCAGTTTTTTGGGACCAAGATGGTGTCATCCTCACTGATTACCTACAGAAGTATCACACCATCGCTGGACAGCACTACAGTAACCTCTTGATGAAGCTACTTGAGGAAATCAAGAGGAAAAGGCGGGACATGCTGCGTAGGGCATTTTGTTGTTGCACGACAATGCACCTACTCACAGCTCTGTTGTGGCATGTCAAGCCGCGAGAAACTGTGGCTATGAAATACTGCCTCATCCGCCTTATTCACCTGATTTAGCACCTTTAGACTTCTTCCTGTTTCCCCAGCTAAAGCATACTTTGCGGGGTCGTCGTTTTAACACTGATAATGAGGTCATGACTGTCACGGAAGAGTACTTTTTGTGCAAAAACGGGGGGTTCTACAAAGATGCCATAAGGAAGGTGAAGAATCGTTGAGAGAAATGTGTCACTTTGGCAGGTTCATACATAGAGAAAGACAAAAAACTGGCGAAAATTTAAAGTGTCTGCGACTTCTAGAAGGTCAGGTAAAAACTTTTTGAACGCCCCGCGTATACGAGCGAAAGCTAATGGTAATGATTACCATTTGGATAGGTCTGTAAATAGGCTACATTAGAGCCTAAACGTCTGCACAATGCTTAGAACTGAAATTTCACGATTAATGTTGCTGTTTGGCCTAAAGCCTAATTTGAACGCAATAACCGGATCGGTTGCCATTTGCCTCGATCTATTGGCGATGTTATTAGTAGTCCCGATCATTATAAATCATGAGGTTCGCGTGATTTCAAGCTTTAACAGAAGCTTGGCTCAAAATTCCAGGAAGTTTCGGTCAAACAGCCACGATCTAACCATATAAACGAATGCTACATCATACGCGTAAGCCTACGCACTGCGCAGGGTAAGCGTGGTTAGTGGTTTCTCGTGGTTGTGACACTTCGGTTGTAGATGAAGACTACTTATTGAATCCATTATCCGAAGACTTCAGAACTAGTTGACCTGCAGCCCAGCGCTCCCCGGTCAAGTCGTAAAATGCGACTAAAGAGGGGGGAGCGGTTCTTTGCTTGTTAAAGCCGAGGCCGAGGCACTGAACCGGACTGTAATAATCTTAGTTACTACAGACGGTCCTTAATCTCCCAAAACACCACCACCATCACTTCAGAACTAGAAGTTCTTGTTCTGAAGTCTTTAATTGAAGTATTTCATTAGTAATCCCTCAAATCTCAATGAGCATCAGTTGCACAACTTGCACACTCTAGTGAGTGACTAATAGGCTTAGTCGAACTAGGCATCCTACGTCATATTTTGCCCTACGTCATGACGATGTCATCTGGGTAAAGCGTCCGTAAGGGCCATTTCTGTGAACAGGAGATGACGAAAATCATGCGCATGCAGTTTGAAAATAGGATTGATAGCAAAGTCTACAACCACTCCTTTCCCTTATCCTTCTATATTTCTCTTTAACGCTTACATGCATTCAAACTACATCCTCGAATAGGCCTACTATTCGTTCAGGGTTATTGTGAGTAATCATGCAAAGGAGAAAGGTAAAGAGTAACCTTCAATAACCTTTCACCATAATTGGATACCGTTGGAACACTGCATAGTTTATCACTTCCTTTATTTGACTTGAATAGAATAAACACAAATTTATTCCAATAATATCTGCAGTATATAAGCTTAATCATCAAATAATTAACACAAATTAAAATTTGACTGGTGCTTTAACATATAATATTAGCCTGAAAATTTAATAGTACGGCTCAGATCAAAACTTTAGATCTGTCGATCAACGTGAATTCATGATTCATGAACACCTTGAATCACTGATCAATAAGTAGGCTATCTAAAATATCTTGCACTATCAATCAAGATGAAACTTTTTTAAACTTCTTAATCTTCTCATTTTTAAAACACGTTATAAATTTTATATCACATTGCATTTTATCATCGACAAAAAAAGGTCTTCTTAGATCTTGGTCATGGACTGAAGGTAACAAAATAACAACAAACTGAATCATTACACTTTGGGCAAGATAACAAACAAAGTTCATTCTAACATTGCGGCAAAGTAATAAAAATAAATTGTTCTTCCTTCTTACGCAGTGCTTATCATCGCCATCATTTGAACATAGTTTGGCTATGGAAAAGTCATCAGGGTAAGATTATCCACCACTACAAAATGTCATTGTAAGCTAATCACTATCGGTGATAATTACACTAAGCCTTGTTCTAGGTTATTGTAATTAGACTGGAAATTTACTAGTACAGTAAACGGAATAAACTTTACAGCAATGAAAAACAATTATGTTTATAAGGATATTATAGTCGATGCTAGCTAACAAACGTAAATAGTTTGAATCTTGAATGCTTATCCATTCGTTGTCATACCACAAAACAAGCAATCAAACAAGCATGATACAAATTTTGTATCATGTAACTACTGAGTAGCCAACCGATAAATAGGCCAATTGTATCAACATAATTCACTATAATTCATGATCTACGCATTCTGTCCTGCAGTACTTAACCTTTTAAAGCTTTCTTTGTTAACATTAACTAAATATATACCAGCTACAACTTCAGATTGCACTAACAAACAAAATTAACAAAACATACACCAGTAACAACTTCAGATTATATTAATAAACAAAATAATTTAACAATCTACAATATCTCTCTTCGTCTGTGTGACCATTTAAAATTGCATATTCTAACTTGCATATTCTAAATTTCATTTACATTTTGTTGAACAATCTAGGACTCTAGGTAATCTTCCATGTGACATTTCATTTAGTATAATTGTAAATCTTTCATTGCATTAAATATAATTTTTTTAAATAAAATTAACAATAACTATTTTTACGATATATTCTTATAAGAAGTTGCTCAATGGGGAATTAACTAAACAACTGTGGATCAATATATGCTATATTATCAGTAATAAATCGCTTTGTGTGAAATAGAGCTTAAATCAGCCTTTCACTGCGCTGATTGGCTGCACAGCATCTTGGATCAACTTTCAAAGCTCAATTGAACAATGGGAAATAACTATTGTTAGCTAGGAAAAAAGAACTCACTGACTTTTTTGTCGTCTATTCTGCTAATGTCCATCTTTTCACACAGGTTTAGACGTTTGCGCACTGATGAGGACTGCTGGAGCTGAGTTTTTATAGCCTGATGCCCTTCCCGACGCCAACCAAATAAATAATTATCTGTCACGGGGTTAGCAGCTAGCGACACTTGTGCATTTAACAGCCTTGCTGAAGGGTCTGTAAGTTAAGGTTTAAATTCATAGTTGCCGCGGCGCGGGGACTTGAACCCAGGTCCTCTATACTCTCTGTCTAATGCGCTAACCATTACACCACAGCCGGAACGCTTCGCTATTGTTAGCTAGATAGTATCTGTATAATAACTCTGACCAGCAACATTCACTATTTACCATTTCACTGACAACATTTCACACGGCAAGTTTGAAACATCTGCAATGTGGGTAAGATATCCTGATAAGAATTGAGAGTAAGAAACTAGTGACCGGCGCTCACCATTGTCTATAATAATTATCATAATACGCTTCAAGCTGAATAATTCGGCATATATTTCACTGCACATATAATTTCTGATTAATAGAATGCTTCAATATCATTCAAAAGCGCAGCGCTATCGGTACACGTTCTCTAAATACTGGCAAAAGCCTTTGCAAGAGCTGAACTAAAACTAAGATTATACTACAAACGATACAGCGCATTCCACAATTTTCATTTTCAATGACTATCATAATAGATCATCATCACACGAGAGTCAGAAGCAGCCAAGCATCTTCAAGCTATTTCAGGCGAAAATAAATTGCAAATAAACAACAGAGCAAAATAAAGCAACCTGCTGCGCAACCCGCCAACAAAAATGACGACCAACGACATGCGTGGGACTCCACGCCGTGTATCCGCAGTGCTCGATGCAATAAACTTGAATTAGGGCGCTCAAGCAGCATTGAAGTGGGGGCTAGATCTCTCAAGTGTGGGGGTCAGCCTTATAAGTGGGGGATCAAGGGATGGGCTTTCAAATGGAGGATCGTCCATCGCAATCCAAGGACAAAGTCGCAGAGCCGTATTTCAAAATCATTAGGCCTCTGTCACGGTCTAGCAATAGCACGCTAACTTCCGTAAAATCTAAAATTGACACACCTCTGGAGTAGTTTTTTTGACAGAAGTGGAGTAACTGAAACCATATAACCAAAACTACAAACGGTATATTATATTAAAAATAGCCGTGCAGGGAAGGTTAGAACCGATCTCCCAAGTCTTTTTTACTCGAAATGGGTGGTCAAGAATTTAAATGAAACGATCCAACCGCCCCCAACCCCGCCCCCCCTGATGCTTGGGAGCCCTGTGTATCCGACCACACATTAGAATCAAAGACTTCAGAACAAGAACTAGCTCTCGCATTGTCTGTCGGCGGTATTGGCAGAAATGACCCCTTCAAGCTGCCATTTTGCCACTCGGTTTTATTTAGATAATGGCTTGCAGCCCGCTTACCCGTGGCGATGCAAGCCTGCACTGAAAAGCTATATATTGAGTGGCAAAATGGCGGATCGATAGGGACATTTATCTGTGATTAATGCGAGATCCAGTACTTATTTTGAGGTCTTTGATTAGAACTGATACCACTTCTTGTTCTTGTACTTGTTCATGAGCTGGTGCGCAGACTGGGCATACATCTCTGCGTGCATCTTCATTCGTTCCGTCGCTTCTTCAGTGTCGCCAAGTTTCTCACCACGTTCCATGGCCAGCTGCGGACAGAGGAAACCAGGATCATGTATTCAGAGATCGTCAGGGAACATTACGTATACATAAGCAACGCTTCTTCTTCTTCTTCGCCTTCTTCTTTTATACGGATCTTAATTCACGCAAGCAGCGTAGTACAGAATGCAATTGCAATAATACAACGATGACAACTAAACGAAGTAGGCTACCATGACCAACAAAGTAAAACTTGGATACTGCCTTTGCTTCAATCGGATGTTTAGGGACATGCTACGAGTAAAATTAAAACTGGCGTCTAACTAAATTAACCGCTAGCGTCTAACACAGGCAACAGATATATAGACACTTCAGATACACAAGACAACAAAGCCTTAATAATGATCGCAATATAAGCATTATGTTCAAACGAGCAGTCTGATGCTATTTTAGTCCACTAAATGATCTGGCTTAGTTTAGCAGGTATCGTACGCCTAAAATAATGGCTAGATGCAAATTGTACGCCTAATATGAAACAGGTAGACGTTCAAAAATCGACTATGGTACTGTAGGCACAACGCGATTTTTTAAGGCTGAACAGTTACAGTACGCCTATTTTAGAAGGTGCAGTCGTAACATTACGCTAGTTTTATCAGGGCTGAACTTATCCTGCAAATGATTACATATGCATACATATACATACATTATATCAACCACATAATTATGAACCAAACAATTTTTAAAATATTAGCTATATAGAGTGAATATTAGAGAATATTAGTATACATTAGAGTGAGAAAACATAAACGACGCCATGCAAAACGGCACCCTGCTCTGCAAAATGTGCAAAATAGCCACCAATAATGTTCACACGATAAAAACAAATCAATCATCCACTGACTTCCGTGTCATATACAGATGCGTTTCGTTTTTGTTAATATGATATTTCATATAAGGCATCCTAAAGAGTAAACAGATGTACCACTGCTGCACGACATCCACTCAGATTCTGACATGTTCAATAATATGCAATATCTAGCTTCTTATCTATATTTATCTATCTTTGCTCATGAATACTTGGCATATTATAACAGAGCAGGAAGTAAAACACAAAAGGTCGATTAATTCTAGCCAATCAAGTTACCTGTCGAGCTCGAGAAATATCTGAGACGGCCACTCCTGCGCTTTCTTGGGCGTGGGACATGCCTGATGTGTATGTAGCCACACCTCTTGATGCCTTCCCACTTCCCTCTCCAACTAGCAGCAAAAATACCAATCATCAAAATAGGCTAATCATCATATTGGATCTTATAAAATAAATGATACTATCGAAATATCACAAGTATATCGAAGCACGCAGCCTTTGATGCCTTCCATATCCACTGCGAAAAACTGCAAAATTTGATCGCAAACAGCACAGGCGAAATTTAATTGATTATGGCAAACAATGCTCATATTCATAGGCGTAGACTCCACAGGGGCAACGGGGCGAATGCCCCGGTACTCTTGTGAGCAATGGGGCAAACGTATCAATTTGCCTTGATACTCTGCAGGGTCTTAGCCTTAGCTGACGTGCACGCAGTTACGTCAATCAACAGCAGAAGGTTGCAATGGTCAGTACAGACTAGTCACCGTTCATTCGCATGCGCGCATTCACCCACACTGTTAGATAAATGACCTTAAAGTTTACCGACATTTACAAATAATTTTGTCCATGATATGCTTCTATGTCTATAACATTTTCCATTCGTGAAAAAAAAATAGGTGCATTTCTGCCCCGGTACTCAAAGTTGAAACCCGGCGCCTATGCCCACATTCAAACATCACGAGGCAAATTTCGGGTGCGAACCTTGTGGGCACACTTTTCCACAAATTAACTCTGTGTGGTTTTTTACATTGTAAAAAATGCAAATTTTAACGTTTTAAAATTACAATTTAAGCTCAAAATTTTTTTAAATGTCAACCTCCCGGTTCGCACTTCATGAATGGCGGGCACAATTATTGTGAAAGCCATTGTGAAAAAATTGTGTTACCAAAAAAGCTCAAAGTACAACAGTAATACACAAATTCTTATCGCCAGGAGATGTTGATCCAAAAATTAACAAAATAATACTGCAGTTAAAATTTCTGTACCAGTTGTGTTTCTGATGTAATGAGTGAGGTGGAATCAACAACACTTACACAACTCCTCCCTGTCGAGCGTGGAAGAGCCAACGCTGAAGAAAGTCTTGAGGAATCCTTGTTTGGGCGCCTCGGGCATGTCGCGCGGGAGGAAGAGCTCTCCCAGCATGTCCTTCAGGCCCTCGCTGCAATCAGGGGTGTAGCGACATATTCAATTATGGTGAGGACTTTTTCCTTTCTGTTCATAAGTCATGAGTGCGGGATAGGGAGGAAGTGGATGGAACTTTTTCTAAAAAGCTACTATGTCAAAATCAATGGTTGCCTCTCTTCAAGAACATACTACGTTAAAATCATTGATTTCTATGCCATTTTAATTTGAAGCCAATCGTAAGCACATATTTTTATCCAGCTTATCCAAGCTTAATCATAAACTACGGTATGGATTAAATTACAGAACGAGTAGATCACTGCATAGTAGACCTATTTCATTCATCTTGTAACAATTATATGATTTCTTTAAATTAGTCCTGCAGCAATGAACATTTACTGGAAGCACACGCACATTTAAAAATAATAATTATAAATATCATTGAGATTCATGTTGCAGGTTAAATAACACTTGACCCCAATACTTATGCCCTCTGGATGTTAAAGAAATCCAAGCAGGCTAATGAAGCTTTAGGACACCTGCAACAATTTAGTTGAACTACGTAACATATTGCGTTCATTTATATGACTTCTAAACACAATAACTAAGTAACTAACTGCCTTTTTAGCGCCTAATTCGTTAATGTCCATGTCTTCACACAGGTTTAGACGTTTGCGCCCTCATGAGGACTGCTGGAGCTGGGTTTTTAAGATTGGATGCCCTTCTTGACGCCAACCAAAATATCTGGCACGGGGTTAGCAGCTGGCGACACTTGTGTGTTTAACAGCCTTGCTGAAGAAGGCCTGTAACGCATGGTTTCATTGTTGTCGGCTCCTGGACTTGAACCCAGGTCCTCTGAACTCTCAGTCCAACGCTTTAACCACTACACCACAGTGCCTCGCTACACACAATTCTAAATAAAGTATGAACGAAAAATCAAATGTTGTGAAAAAACGCATACCAGACTTCCGCGGAGAGAGTGAGTTTCTGCAGTTCAGACGGTGAGCAAAAGTAAAGCGCGTGACAGTTAATACTGAAGCAGAAAGTTTGTGCCACCCTGCGAGTCAAAATAACATTCACTTAGCAACAAACACACGCATACAGAGCTTAGTAATGTAGCCAATCAAAATTTGGATCAAAATGAAGGCAACTGTATAGCAACAACCTAACACACGTATTCTAAGAATGCATCCAAATGATTCAATGTGGAAACGTACATAAGGTAGATGAAAAAGGACCTGAAGAAGACTGGAAAAGACTCGAGATCGCTCACCTGGCATCTGGAAAGGGCAAATGGTCGACGTCAAGCAGCGGCCTGAGACTGGGCAGACTGTAGGTCATGATGTGACCATTCTGTAGGTAGCACGCCAGGCAGAAACTATCTGAATCATACACACGTACACACACTCGCGTTTAGGGGCTGCATTCCCAGCTTACGCAGGGGTAGGCCATTTGCAGCCATGGAAACTCGCCCTCGACTGTACCCTATCAGTTGCATCCTCACATCTTAATAACTTAGCTTTCATATCCCTCTCTGTCTATCTAATCCAACATCAATTATTATTCTTCTAATATCTTAACAAGAGGCCGAGGCCACGTTGGGCTGAGGATCGGCTACGGTGGAAGGTTTGGACACTAAAGACCTGCCATTTGGCAGAACACTGAAGAAGAAGAAGAAATTGACAACGCTAGAAGCAGTATGCCTATGGCAATTCAGTGATATTTCATGTACGTAATTCCAAAATATACAAAATTAAACAATGGAATTGACAATTAAAATTGGCTGATTATGCGTCAAAAATTGATATGGTTTCATTTTAAATTGTGACAATGTTCTATCTATTTAAGGTCAATTATCAACGCTTATAAACTTTATTTCACTTTGGTTGAATGTCGCTGTGAACTTCGCTGCTTTTGAGTTGATGAATAAAATACACATAAAATAATTAAAACAAAAACTAAATGCATCGCAACAAGTTTCAACCTTTAATAGTGATGACATCTGCTTTGGCGACACTCGAAGTCTCTGTAATCTTTGCCTTGTAGGCGCAAGTCTGAGAGGGCAAGGTGATCACCTAATACACAAATCATCAAATTAAAAAATATATGCCCATCAGAATCAATGAATTTATAAAAAATAAAAAAATTCAAAATCTTAAACAGGTTTCTGAATACATCACAGTATAAGGTTACAGTTTTGACTGTATTTCAGAAATGCAAGCCTTAGCCGTTTTCGACAGTGCCGTTTTCTATTATCAGAGGAGCACAGTTGCACGAGATACCTTCCTTATCATCTTGGATGCGAGACAAGTAATGTTTATTTTTTTCAGAATGGGGGGAGATTTGTAGTTTAAGGACGTTGCGTAGTAACAAGGAATGTTAAAATCCGGTTCTGTGCAAAGCCTGTAAAGAACCGCTCTCCCTTCTTTAGTCGCCTTTTACGACTCTCCCAGAGAGCTCTGGGCTGCAAGCTAATTCTTGTTCCTTAGCATGCAGGGGCCAACCAGGGTTTTCTTATCCAAGATGCAAGACAAGGCAAAGCCTACTTACTCTGGAAGTAAGATAAGGCAACGCCTACCTAATCTTGATGACACACAAGCAATGTCTAATTGCCCCTGGAAGCAAGATTTTTTGTTCTTTGTAGTTTAGTGTATCACAAATTTGTGTGTAGCACAAAGACTGTATACAGTCCTGATCTGCACAAGGGAGACCGCACAGAACTGCTCCCCCTTCTTTAGTCGCCTTTTACGACTCGCCCGGAGAGCTCTGGGTTGCAAGCCAATTTTTTGTTGCCCGGCCTGCGCGGAGTTTGGAAAGAAGACAAGGCCTAATTACCCGGGCCTGTTTGTCTGAGCAGACAATGGCAAACTGTCGATCGATCGGTAATTCTTCCGATGAAGTCGGAGAAACACGAACCCGCATGTTGGCAACTGACTGCTGGCCTGTACACAATCAATGTTCGTCCATTCCTTTAGCTGCTCAAAGGATCACCATGCAAATAAATTACAATAAGAGATAACAGATATATAGACAATTTATAATACCTTATGAAAGTAATACAATTACCTAATTGGACGTTACTATTTAAGTCCTATTGCTACTAAATTGCACGTATGAATTGTTGAAGAAATTGGAGATAAATTCCTATAGAACAGAATACTATTCACTCATCCACTATTAGCTTCTTTCACAATTAGCCTTGCCCAATTGGGATAGTTGTTACGAATGAGACAAATGATAGCTAGCAGTAACTGTACAATTTTAGATGATAGAATGTTACATTACAGCATGCTACATTATCATTGTGTTTTTCATGAAAAGTGCATTAACGCCAACCTTCCATCACAATCTACATTCAACAACATGATACAATCTGCATTTGACATCTGCATTTGACATCTGTAATTTGCATCCGCCATAATAATTTTGACAGGAGCTTACGTCAACAAATTTAAACATGGCAAATTGCATAGGCTCGCATTCGTGAAGAATATATAAACTAGTTCCTACGGTAGTAGGGATGTTTTCGGTCCTTGACGACTGAGTCGTCGTGACTTGTTTCCCTCCACTCGACAACGGAAGGAACGAGGATGCCGCTACAGTCAAGAAATGACATCGTCTTGATCGATCCCTTCAGCCTGAATATTGTACCTGTGCGCCAAAATATAAGCATCAGCCATTCCGCACATAAATACTATAGCCCTTGTTCCGCATACTCTGCGTGAGAGAAATTTACCCTTGATATATTTAATTTCTTAATTAGGAACTGTTACGTGCCGAGTCCAGCCTACCCGGCCTTTTCTACTAACATTGTTTTAATAGTTTAAGGGCTTAGCTCTCTTTTATTGCACATTGCGGAGAATGGTTTTAGACATAGTAGCCAAGTTAAGAAGATAACCAATCAACCAACCAACCATTCTACAAAAATTAAATTTAAAAAAGGTACTTGTAAAGCCTTATTTCTTTATTTATCGTCGCAGCGATGAACAATGATAAAACAACAAGAATAGAATAAGTAACAATAATTCATGCGACAATCACATGAAAAACTCAAGCACTTTGAAATCATATATTTTACCAATTTAAATTTGCATGCAAGCGGATGCACGCAGATGCAAGCGGATGCAAGCGGAATACAATATTGTATCTTGACGATCGAAAAAGAGATACCGGGTAGTGTAAAATACAAAATTTTTGCAGTATGTATGTTGGCGGTTTTGTCTCTCAAAAATTTTGCTGTACTTTATTTTTGCGTCCTTGAAGATCACCCATTATATATAGCCTCTGCAGCTTTATTTTCGCACATGAAATCTTCGCAAGCTTTACCGATTGGCAATATTCGCCAAAATGACTAACACACGAAAATTTCATATTTTACAGTATATTAGCCCGAAATTGTACGTAAAGTTCTTACAAGGTAATGCAGAGCGTAAAAATCGAGGTATGTCAAAAAGAGCGCGACTCACCACTGACGGCAGCAATAACGGAGTCAGTCGCCCTCGACTCGTCGTCCTCTGGGAGAAGGATCGAGACGACGAGGATAGAGCCGAGACTGGTGCCGACCCACAGGCTGGGACTTGTGTACACGTCTGTCACACACATTACTATCACATATTATTCTTTAGCTGGTTCATATATTGGCTTCATTCACGTGTATGAGTTTTTTTGAACTGCAGTTGTTCTGATCGCTATTGCTATGTAATTGTGTGCAGCACCCTTGTGGTGACTTTTGTCATGTTACGACGCACTAAAAGTCATCTGAAAATTATTATTATTATTACACATACCGGTACACGCGCGCGTTTTGCGATCACATTCCGCCACGAACATAAGTCGCGCGCTCTTATCCCACGAATGTACATCGGACGCATGAGGGACCTTCAGATGGGAGGAAACTGAATGAAGAACTAGGATGACTTGGTCCAGAGTCCAAGAGACAAAAACTCTGGCTTCACTTCTCTCAGTCCCACTCTCTTCAGCCATGCTCCACGAACCTGTCTCCAGTCATGCTTCACGAACCTCTCCAGTCATGCTCCACGAACCTGTCTCAGCACGCTCCTAACCGGGTATCATGTCAAAGATACCCGGGCGAGCCAAGAGTCAAAGTCAGAGTCCAAGAGTCCAACAATAAAGCCTGTTGCATGCAAAGAATGAATGCAAACTGGCAAACTATATACGCAACCAACGATGGACGGATAGTACTATGATGTGGATTGAGAATACACGGCAACAACAGTGTTGTCTTGTGTGTGAAATGTGTTTATAAACAACATAAGAAACAAAACAGGATTTTCTGTCAATCATATCGATTTATTTATACCAATATACAATAGTCTATAATATATAATGTCACATGAGAATAACACTGTTCTTCAAGTATAATTTTTATTTTTAGTTAGTAGGTTTAATTAGTCTTTTAAAAAACTTCACATACTCTTTCAAATCAAATTCAATAAAAAATATCGAACAAAAACGTGACTTTATTATTAACGTAAAACTGTACAGCAATACAACATCACGTAGCGGATACAAACCGGACTTTCTCGCGAAAGAATCGGCAAACGTGAGACAGAGGATTGCCTCCTTGTGCATATTGTCGAGGCTGGACACGCTGGAACTCTGTGATCGTGAAATGAGACCACTCTCAGCCTTATCTGTAACACACCAACAGGTGGAATCAATACCATTTCTATTGCAACATCATGGTTCGGATTGGTTTTGGGAGTTAAAGGAACGTGTGTAGTAACAAAGACTATTAAAGTCCTGTTCCGTGCGGAAGACCACGCACAGAATCGCTCCCCCTCTTTAATCGCCCTTCACGACTCGCTCAAGGAGCTCTGGGCTGCAAGCTAATTCTTTCCTAATTCTGGTTTGCAGGGGGTCTATAGCAACATTAAATTCAAATTTAAATCATACACATATATGCCTATGTCATATCCCGAGGCGAAGTCACAGAGTTGTTCTGGGCTGTTTAAACAAGCCCACTAGTACGAAATTAGAGGCATAGGAATCATTCAGATTCTTTTATGCGGAGGGGGGGGAGGGGGAGGAGCAGTGGTGGTTTTAAAGGGATCACTTGTGAGGCCAGGCCTCTCCAAATAGAGATCTGGCCTCCCCAGTGGCCTCCCCACAAAACAGTGAAATGGCCCCCCAAGATGTAAGCGTAATGTCATAGGTATTGAGATGTCATGATGAAAGAAGAAAAAAGTGTATTTTTTGTGGTGTTGACCTTCCCAGTTAAAATTGAGAAGGTTTGGTAGGTTTGAGTTAAAAAGTTAAAACACGATAAACGATGTTAGGAGCCTGGATGGAGTAGGAAGATCTGCAGAGAAACGCTTTAGTATATGAAGTGCGCACAAAATTTTGTCTGTCAGCACCCTCCCCCTGCCCCCGCTCGTGAGTTCTGCACAACAGGAAAAAATGTGGCCTCCCCAGAGATTTTTGTGGCCTAAAAAACCAAAAAACCAAAAAAATTCTGACAGCAGCCAAAGTCAGGTAAAAATACAAATCCCAAAGACAGATCTCCATATAATATCTGCTAATTTTATGGTAGGTGAAAATAACTAATTGTTTGAGCTGGTTTCGCCTCCGATCATTAATCATATCTAATTTCACCATCATCTATCAATACGTAAGTCGATAGATTTGATAGGTATTACAACAGGAAATCAATATACCCTTTGTAAACCTTATTGCCCATACAAATCATACTAGGCTGTCAGTTTAAGCAAAAGATACACGGTAGGTCAAAATAATCATTAGAGCAACCACATAATTGCTCATTATTAGCACAAATCTAAATAAGTAGTTAGCTACATACTTAACAAACTGCTAGAAAAATTACCATTTCAAGATTATAATTCTATAACATTCTATGCAAATTCTGTAAAGACTCGACAAAATGTGTGCAAAAAATACTAGAAATTTAAATTACCAAGAAACAATTTCAGGACCATGGACTTTATCATGTACGATACCAAAATTTAAAAGCAATGAAAAAAGACAGCTATCATGGTCCTTCAGACCATATATATATCCCCATAAACAAGGTATATGAATTTCTGTAAAAAAAAAGAGACAGTTATGTATTTCATCAAAAGAAAATAAATGAAAATATTCATTAATCAACAACAACAAACAATTCCCACCAATTTAGAATTATCTTTTATGATCAGTAAAGTACACGTCAATTAAAATATTCAGAATAAAAAAGCAGTTGCCCCATACTAAAACTAAAAGCATATACTGTTTTCATAAATAACCTAGAAGTAAAGCAATAGGACCAAGGACCAAAGTCATGTAACAAAAAATTGTACAAGATAAATGGTACATATAGAAGCTGTGCGACATAAAGCAAGCGATATTCTTATATGATTCAAGAATATCAAAATATTGCCAAATTCAGAATTAGAAGCAAAAACATTATTGTGAATGCATAAAGAATCAAATTTCATATAATTGGCTACCCTAATACATGTGCAATTTTGCATCGCATCAAGTTTAAACTATAAATTTAACAAAATGTATGTCAGCATACAGAAATCATCAATATAGAATCTTGTATCTAAAGACGACCTTTTAGGAAAAAGTACAATTTTATATACGACGTAGTAAAGTTTAACTTAAATTGCAACAAAATCGTCAACACTGCCGTAAACATCAAATATGGCAACTAAGCCAAAGTTGAATCAAATTAAAATTTGTTTTCATAATTTAGACACAACATTAAAAAATATTAGAAAGAAAATAAGAATCGCACAATAATTAAAGCATTAAAAACCAACACCAAATGTAAATCAAGAGGAGAAGAAAGCCTGTTGGAAATGAGTGAATAAGCTATCAAGCAAAAACATGATAATTATCTATAAAACAGTACCAATACATTGATAGACTCACAACTCACTAAACACAGTACAAACAAATATACTACAAGGAGAGAAGTTAGCAGCCTGGTAAACGATGCAGTACCACATGCACTTTCTCACATAACCCTGACATGAGCAGATCAACGAGTGAAATTTATCCCCTTAAGCAGAAGTATTTCAACATTACTAGGACTATATTATAAGAACTCACTGCCATTGAGGTCATTTTCTTTACATGTTGATCTTTTGAATCGATATAAAATCATGGAATACAATAGTACAATACATCATCATCATCATTTACGTTTTTCGTTCACTTTTCTGTGTCAACACAGGTTGAACGTTTCCCACGATGAGACTCCCCCACAACTCTCGATTCTTTGCCATCTTTCTATTCATGCCTCGCTCCTTCATATCGCTCTCTACCGCCTCCTTCCGTGTTTTCTTCCCCCTCCCTCTTCCAACGATTCCTTCCACCTTAATATATCGGCATGCAGATACCCAGTCTTCCTCATTCATGCGTTCTACATGCCCAAACCACCTCAGTCTCCCTTTCTTAACCATGTCCGTTATACAGACGACACCCAACCGTTTTCTTAGATCTTTGCTTCGACACTTGTCCTTCAGTGACACTCCAAGCATCCATCTTACCATCATTTTCTCTGTCCTCTCTAATCTCTGAAGATCCTACACCTTCGCTGGCCATGTCACACTTCCATATACCAAAGTATTTTGCACACACATTTTGTAGAATTTCCCTTTCAGTTTCAATTTCCGTTCCATCGATTAAATATAAAGTGTTTAAAAACCTTCAGGCTGATTTATGACAAAATATCAGGCATTTGAAATTGTTGTAATGCAGTGTCGTAAAAATGGGCCATTCATGTTGCAAGTGTTCTTTTGATTGGGACACATTTTCATACCTTAACTAATTTATTTATGCGCATTTTGCTTATTGCGATCTTTTGTATTTGATAAGATGCTTTAGTATTGTCATTGAATTGATGAATAAACTATACATACATAACTAAATGCCAATCCAAATGCAAAATACAGCAACAGAGTTACCTCCTACTCTTTTGAATTGAACAGCATATAAAGATGTGGACTATTGCGCATTTACACTCTAACGACACGTCAAAAAATACCGTAACAGACCTTTCCTTGTCAGGATAACAATTAAAAACTGCACGCAGTTACTGCATAGTCTACTCCCCCGCTTAATCACACTACAAAGCTCTGAAGCTATTGACAGGTCACCACAGGGCAACACAGACACCGTTGTAAATACATTATACACATCACCACAAGACACATCACAGCACAGGAACAGTGCACCGATAGATGGGGAGTGATGTCATGCATGCATTTTTTGCGCATACAATGTCGATACAAAACTTTGTGCGCTATTTCTGTTTTTGCGATAATTCGACACGCTGAAAATATTTTATTGCGTACCAGTAGTATATAGGTTTCATTCTTGCCTAATTCATACGCTCATTCTGGCCCATGTGTTAATTATCTTGTGCCCTGTATACTGTTGACTAGGTCTCATCTTATCGCTATTCTGTGTTCCTAATCGTTCATTTGTTAACTGTTATTGCAACTGTTATTGCAGTATGTTTTGGACGAATTAACTTCTCGTTACTATTAATATGTAGCCGCCTGCAATACATGCCAGTTTTTGCTTCTATTGTGCTGGAAAACTCAATACTCTAACCAATTCTTCAGTACTGAATATTTGACTGGATATCGTAATGACAGAAAAAATTCATGAAATACACATTACAAATACACCTCAGGAGTTTTAGCAAGCTTGTTAAATTTTCGTTGAAAATTTTCGTTAAATTTCACATAATATCATTATTAAACATTCTATAGGTTTGGTAAATAAATTATTTTTACTATATTCCATACCATGACTATGTGAAAGGTGTAATCCAGTAAGAATGTTTCAAATGGCTCGTTGACGAATTACCCACATTTAAACCACAGATTTTGTAACTTTCCGAACACATTTTAGCAAAAATACAAATGCTATTCATACATTTCTGATCTGAAATGATGAATAGATTTGTAATTTAAATACTAAGCAATTGAAAATGCAAAAAAAATATTGAAGGTAATTATGCTGAAGCCAGATTTAATTTTAATTTTAATCCTCGAACATCGGCGGACATATTATACTTCAGCTCTAACGCCATCGTCGGCAGTAATGGTCGGAAAATCAAAAATCGTTCTGAAGCCTACAGCGTGCCCCTGGCACAATGTCGTCATAAATTAAGCCAGGTGGCGATCAGAGGGGTGTCATTAAAAACTAGAAGCGTTGGGCTTGAAGGAGCACGGGACACAAAAAGGGTATCGACCACCTACTAGTCCACAATGGCAGTGTTTAGCGCAAACGATGTTACAGGATGCCATAATCAATGTAACTTATATTGGCCATCTTTTTGGTTTCCGAAGTTTAAGAACCGTGTGTAACAGACCGATTCAGTGCGGAGGGCCACGCACAGATCACTCCCCCCTCTTTAGTCACCTTTACAACTCGCAGGAGGAGCTCTGGGCTGCAAGCCAATTCTTTGCTTCCTGACTTACAGGGGGTAATTCAAATCAGATCAGATTCGGCATCTGAACTTAAGCTGATTTTGCCATCCACTAGTAGATAGAAGCTCAGACAACAATCTACAATGTATGCAACCATTTGAATGAAGTGCTTATCAATCCCTCATTTGTATACCGTACACTCCAGCAAACCTCAACAGCCAATGACGCCTCTAGTAAAAAATATCGCCCCTCTGTTTGAGAATTATTAAGTGCGCGGAGCAGTGCAGAAAAAAACCACGGGATCCAAGACGACGCACGAAGAGAACGAGCCACAGACTCAACGGATTACAACATTCGCCGCACCCCCGCCCGCCGCCGTCCAGCATCCGTCGTCCACTGACGCCGTGCTAAAGGCCTTCGTAAGCTGCTTGGCCGCGCTGGCGCCCCCTCGCGGGGGCCGCAGACGCGACTCGGCAAATGTGAGCGCGCGCTTGGTGCGGAACGCTAGCGGGCTGCCGCCACAGGCGACTCTCTTTGTCTGCTGGAGGAGAATAAGAATAATAAGAATAATTTAAAGCTAAAATAATTAAATAAAAACAAAACTATTAAATAAAAGCAAAACTATTAAATGAAAGCAATAAAATAATAATAATAATCGTAATACAGAGGCTAACATGATATAGCCCAGCGTCATAACAAGTCTAGGACGATACTAGAGCCTCTGAAAAACCAGCGTAGTAGACAGCAACACAAACAACCCAGACAGTAAAGCCAAGATATAGCGATTTTAACAATGCCGAGTTGTAGGAGAGAAACACAGAGCCTTGCTGCTAGAACAAACGAAACGGACTTATATCCGTACCCACCATTGCGAGTTAAAGTCGAGTTGGTCAACCGGCGAGTTGAAAATGACCGTTGTCAATCTCCTACGCCTAGCGTGACGTCACGCAATTCGCCGATTGAGCCAACTCGAGGTTAACTCGCAATGTGGGTACGTATATTAGCGGCTAAACACCGAGACGCAGGCCACACAGAGAGCGAAACACTGAAACAGCACTTCCCTTTAGGCTACACACGGTGTGCCACGGTTGATGGTGTGATCGCAACACAAGGTAATATACATACATGTAACATACATACAACACATATGTAATATTATCTATGCAATATGGTCACTACCGTAGACCCCGAAGCAAAAGCTACAATTTTTGAATTGACAATTAAACAATGGTTATTGGACATTGCAAACAATCCCTATGACAATATTAAATACATTAAACAAAACATCTATAAAGCATTAAGAAAATTCAAACACTATCTAATAAGATAAATTTAGCAACAACATGATCCAAGAGATCGGTAAAGAAATGCAACATTGTCTACGGGTAAACGTGTCGGAGATAAATTTGAATTTGCGCACAGTGATACGTGGCGCAGAAATAGAAAAAGCCAACTTGATATAATTAGTAGAAATAATGAACCTCAATTAATCTGATATCTTTGTTCAATCTGTGCTCAATAAGTGCGTGATCAATGAAGCAGATACCAGTCTGCGCATTTATGCACGAAAGGTGCGCGTTACGCCGCGATAAAGGTGCAACCAAAAAAGCGCTGTTCGTCGTCAAATATACCCTGCGCCGAAGTCGCTGCGGCAATATCAGCGTAGGTCGTCTTCTGCACCGTCGATATCCTCGCTTCGTCCGACGCAAAATCGACGACTTGGATCGTCTGCGATTTCCGACGCGCCTCCATGCAGTCTCCGTTTGCTCCGTCCGCCGTCGCGTCCCAGCTCAGCTTCTTCTTCGCCATGGCGCGCATGTGCCTGACAAAATACGGCAGCCTGTGGCTTTTTGCTCCGCCAGCTCCGTCGCTGCTCCGCACTCTTGTTGGCTGTTCTTGGTCGTCAGAGGACGACGCGCGCTGCGGGGGTCCGTCGCCTGGCGGCTGAGTCACATTGGACTCAGTCTGATTCGGCATGTGGGACGATCGTGACACGGGGGATCTTCGTGTAGTGGAACTGACCGGGGAGAGGGATGCTTCTGTTTCAGACCGTCTGTGCGCCATGGGGGGCGGAGGCCTCACAGGCACGGCTATCGGCGCGTGGGACAGACTGGACCGCGCAGACGCCTGATTTTTGGCGGCGGAACCTTCCGGTAACGACTCTCGTCTAGAAACAGCATCCGGCGACTCGTGCGCGTCCACACAATCAGCGCTTGTCATAGAAGATCTGAAAGTTCGCGTTCTACCGCTGTTCTCACAATGTGAATCACATTGGGGGCTGACGATGAAATGATTGCTGTGGTTGGGAAACCTATCGGTCGTTGAGTCGGGTGATTGCGGAATAACAAACGAGTCGGTGGCTTCCAACGACCACACTTCGTCGTAGACATCCGACACCTGTGAGTGAAGGGCTGGCTGCGAATGGTTTGCAGTTAAATCAGTCCCAGAGGATTTTCGTCTCGAGTCGACCACGAAGGCGTGGGCTGATGGAATGTTGGAAGGGTCGATAGAATGCTTCGGCGATATTAAGTGCCTCTTAGCATGATTAGGCTGCAATGAAGATTGACACTTGAACACAAGCGTGCAATATGTCATTTTGTGTATATGCATATATATAATATGTACATGCACCGCATCAAAAATAAATTATCTTGCTGTGTATTAATTAATATATCATATGCATACTACATATCCATAGTTAAAAGGAGAAATTAACGTAATACATAAAATCTTGAGATAAAAGAAATCCAAAAGATTCTACATTTTCCATTTTAAAATGAAATCTCATTGACATCAGATTCATATGAAGTAGTCTAGAAAAATAAAGAAACCAAAAACTTGATGTTGGATGATGTAAATAGATATATATGTAATATCTACATGTATATGATATATATATGATATATATATAATATCTACATGTAAATAGATAGAAATGAGAACAAATTCATTGTCTTGAAAACACATAACCTTAATACATTATAATTTAAAGCTATTTATGTGCGAACACACATTTTAACATAAAGCAAAAGTAAAAACAAAATTGATTCACAATAATTGATTACAATGGAGGATAATTAATGGAGATAAACGATTCAGGAATCGTTTATGACAACCAGGGAGTTAGGATACACAAAAATACAGAATCAACAAATATAATTTTTAAAACATGGAAATGTGGACATGCTTAATAAAACACCTTCAGATATTTGTCTTCAACAATCATACGCCTAACTAATTCAGAAAATATTATATTCCGAAACAAGAGGGATCAGTTACATCAACTAATTTGTAACTGCATTTGTAACTACATCCAATATGTAATTTTAAATTAAATTAATTCGCAGCTCTGATCATTTTGAAGCGATAAAATTGCTTCAAAAAGATTTATTTTACATTTAATCTAACACAATATACCGGCTGATTCAACAATTGAGTAACTAGACAGAAAACTTTCAACAGGTGTAATCTGTTAATAGCGGACTGTTAATAGCGGAGGACCTAGAACAAAAGGGGATGTTAATGAACAATGCCGTAAGGGCAACGTTCGACAGACACGCTTGAAGAGAACTCATTTGGCCCCATCGTCACTTGCAGAGCTGACGGACGGACCAAAGAAGAAGAAGATTTTGTTAACAAAACAAATTTTAAATGCAAAAGCCTACAGCCGTAATTTTATTAATATTACTGCCATTTAAGTACAGAATCACTTCTGGTACTGCACCAGCAACTTTCATCATTACAAATTGTAGATAATTCTACTACAGTACCGTACATAGGCAAAGAAAGCTACAAGATGTTGTCAAACCAATTGCTGCTAAACAATACACAAGATAAATGATCAGTTTGGACTTAATACATTATTCAAAGCAAAGCGTCATTCTTTCATTTTCCGGTCAGCACTGCATTGCAAGATGGCTAGAAAGTTAATATCGCATGCCATTTCGAGAGCACTTTGAATTGATTTTGAAATTACGCAAATTTCAAGACGCACCGTAAGCTTTGCAGCTTCTCTGTGATCTATTAATGCAAACACTTGGCTCACTTAAACGATTCCTACAACCTCATGGGCATTAATTTCCACCAGCAAAACACACAGAATTCTCTGACTCTACAGACCTGGTCAGCAACTGGAGACTTGGATCCGTCGGAGGCAGAATGCTGCGACAAACCGTCGGCAGGATGCGGCTTTGTGTGCGACCGAGCGTTGGACGAGCGCTGGGGTCTCGGCAGCGGATCCAGCCAACCTGTGAATAAACAAAGCATAAGCAGAAAAAAAAGACACGGAGCTTAGATTACGGTCTCGACAGCGCGTCGGTTCTAATCCCGGCTGCGGCAAAGATTTTTGAATCACTTTATGCACCCTTTGCAAAGGTGGTCCAAGTTCGTCAGCCCTGTAAATAATCATCTATTAGAATTGAGTGCAGTAGAGTGAAGTTGAAGAAGTAATCCATGCTATATCCTTGTTTCAATTGACTTTACCTACCAAACGGTGAATATGATTGAAAGAAAGTTCCCAAATACATATCATAAAAATTTTACGCATCTAACACGCAACAACTATATGACTCAATTGTCACAAATTTGTTTACAAGTTTATCTACGCATAAATCTCAATCATCAACACATTCAGCATATTTTCAGACAGAGATCACGTAATTGCAATGCGTAATATAATGTAATATAATAGATATGTAATTGCAATATGCCATATAATGTCATGTAATAGATATGCAATTGCGATACGAAACAGAAAAGATGGAGAGACTCCATAAAAAACGCGTAAAAGAAGAATCGTTTGCTAAAGTTTAAATGCTGCGAAACGCATTAACTGTTCAAATACGGTGACTGAAGACGTTCAACAATAAGTGCTCAATAAAAAATGCTTTAAATGCTGCTCAGCATTCAACATCCAAAGATATTGCAACGCGTTAAGTCAACGCTGCCTACCGTAGAGATCGGGGGTCCCCATGTTCATCAAGCAAGACTTTTGTACGACATCGATGATCGCCACACCGTTCTCATTGCCAAACGCCATCCTACATCACAATAAGTACTAGATTCCACTTCATGTCAAGGGTTAGTACTATTTTTGTTAGAAGTTAAACAAATTATATACAGACAATAAATCAATAGATATTACAACAAATATTGTTGTTTCCAGAGCCATCAAGGGAAATGCAAAAGCTCAACGAAAAAAAGACTGATTATTATAAAAAGCCGGCTAAACATATTATTCATATTCAACTCGGAAATTAACGCTGCATTAACTGCATTATTTAACGTCAAATGTGAAATAAAATCATTTTGAATCTGCACTAAGAGCAAAATAAAATATGAGCAGATTATGAAATTAAACCAATATTCAAAATAAACCTGCCATACTCTCAAGCGATCTAGATACGCAAAGCTCTCACTATACGATACTCACAGTCCGTATTTGGCGTAGAAAGTGAGGCTCGTGATCGGTGGAGGAGCCTCCCCCTCGATGTAGGTCAGAATGCAGCAGACGTCAGGCTGGTAGCCGGGTGACCATTTCCTCACACCACTCTTTGCCCTTATGCACTTCTGAAACCATATATGATTTAAAAACACAAGCAATATATTATATATTTGTTCTCAGTAGCGTAATGGTAAATAAACTAGTGCAGTTAGCTGCTAACCACAGCGCAGCAATTTGTTATTCTGGTTGGCGTTAGAAAGGGCATCCGCACATAAAAACTCGGCTCCAACAGTCCCAAATTTTCTAAGCGGCAGAAGCGTTTGATATTGTAATCGTGTTAAAACAGAGACAATTGAACATACATAAGAAAAGAAAGAAAAAGATGTTTATATAGGTTAATTACCGGTGTTAACTTAGTACAATGAGTTTCACCAAGTCACAAAAATGTTTTGAAACCATTCAAATTATGATTTGTGCAATTTAATCAAAAATGATTAAATTGTTTTTAACTTATGACATTGTTTAATAATATTAAACAATCTGAAGCAGTCCCGGACACGACCTTAAACTGTCCCCAACAACCCTGCCCCTGCTGCCACCATTGGGCAGGAAGAAACGTTGTGGCCAAATGATCTAAGTCGCTCGTCGCGGATTACGGGTGCGGCAATTATCCATTCTAATCCCGTCAGCGGCAAAGATCTAGAGTCACTTCGTGCATCCTTTGGCAAGGTGGTTTAAATTCGTTAACCACAAGTGCTCCTATAATGCCCACCAGTCTAAGGTAAAACCTCCACCAGCGACCATCAGCTGATGCAATGGGGCATCACCTTTTCCCCGCAAGGGGCTAACACAACAACATTAAACAATAATACAATGCCTGAGCTGTGTAATCATTTATTTTGACTTTTTGAGCAATAATATAAGGAAAATGCTCGAAACAGCTAAATATCCAAATAACAATCCCAGGCTTCATATCAGATATTTCTAATTGACAAATTGGAGTGAAATTGCATTGACAAAAATTGATGAAATTGATTTTGAAAGTGCCAACTTTTTCAAGAAACGTATCTCCAGCGCCAGCAGTGAAGTTTGCGCCCATTTGTTGCCTGGAACATTCCGTCTCCGGCGTATCGACTCCACTGTAGATATCATACACGATGCTGATCTCAATTGTCTGCGCACAGAGATCTACAGATTAGACTCGACTGCACGCATATATACAACCTTTTCAAACATAAATCAATCAATAAAATAAAAAAACAAAAATCAATTTTGTACCGAGATTTTGCAATTTTATTATTGGAATATATTTATATAGTTCATTCTGTAAATTACACACACATAAAGCATACGTATAGGCCAAAATGCGCACCATACAACATTATGCTAAATAAATTACATACGGGAATCTATCCACTGACTTTCATAGCGCACTGACCGGAAACTCCACCAAGTTCTCCTGCTTGCTGTACTTGAAGACGAGCACATGACTTGCGCCCGCGACGCACAGCAGTCGACTCTCGATGCACAGGTGCAGGTGCCGCACAGCCAATGGGCTGCCTCCTCCAGGGTCAGGCCGGGCCGAGTCAGAGTTTGTGAGCCGTGATTCGTCGAAAGCCTTCGCGGTCTTAAGCTTGTACAGAGCTTGCAGGGTGACTGAAAATTACATACAAATGAGGTCAAAGCTGAAGAAATGAAGCAGTTAGTTTATACAGAACCAACAAAACGAAGTGAATGCGGCTAGTACACAATACCAATATTCGATTTAGTGTCAGTTTTTAAGTTCAAAGACGGGGACCTGTAAACTAATATATATTTGCCATGTGCTCCTACTCACTATTCAACAATCCACCACATCTTGTAAAGTAGCTCACAATTTTTGCAATCTACATTTATCTAAACTCCTCCAAAATCTCCATTCAATCAAAAGCAATTATCCACACTAAATACATCACTAATCGTTATTCTTCTTATCCTTCTTTCACTTAGATTGGCTGGTGAGCCTGCGATGTAGTAAGGATTTAGAACTTAACATCAAATTATCACAATCTATGCTTTATGGATCCCAGCACAGACTTTAGTTGCATACTAGAGCGGACGGCATAAAATTAAAAAGTAAATAAACACAACAATAAAAGCCAAATATTTGTTTGTATTTCATTTTTTCTTAAAGTAATATAAAATTAGCAGACCTGCTGAGGCGTCCCAAAACTTGACTGAACCGTCAGCATGCCTGAACCAAATACAGAACTTTAATCCGAGCTCCAGATCCATCTACCAGAACTCACCATAAGAGCTCTTTATTCCTTAAAATATCATTATAACATATAAAATTTAGCACCAACATTAAGGGCTGGTTTTTTCAACACAGATTTAATGATGGTTCAGGATTTAGCCCAGCATTGTGCGTAAGCTAAATCCTGAACCACCATTGAATCTGTGTTGGAAAAACCAGCCCTAAATGTTTATGCTTTAACATAGTACAGCAACTTCAACATCTAGGCCAGGCTTTTCCATTAAGCATCATATCTTATTCTGAGGTCATCATCTTATTCCATCAGC
The DNA here is from genome assembly GCA_034695025.1 of Chamaedrilus cognettii. Lineage (NCBI taxonomy): Eukaryota > Metazoa > Annelida > Clitellata > Enchytraeida > Enchytraeidae > Chamaedrilus > Chamaedrilus cognettii. The sequence continues at coordinate 25,047 of JAQIWG010000048.1, read as the reverse complement.
GCACTAAAAGCTTGATCTATGATTTATTTGATGTCACATGATTGATTGCAGGGGTCTTATCTCAAATATTAAACCTGGATTGTAAAACCGATAAAAATGAATGTTAATTTTAAGTTAAATAGCAGCTAGCAAGCTGCAGTCCGATTTGTGCTGAGAAACAAGAAAATTGCAATCTGTGAATCAAATTTATTCAGAGTTACAGGTTCATTAAATATATAACTAATCGCTAAACAAAACGAGCGGATGCATATTGAATACTAAATTATGCTACAAAAACCTATGAAATTAAATAAAAATAGTAATCACTGCGTTGAATTCGTACATACATTACCCTGTCATAACTATCTCAGAGTAACTGCAGGTTGCCGCCCTCCAATCACCTCCCGTTATCGGCCACTCCTAAGAAATTTGAACATTAATTAAATCAAAGCGATTGAACAAATGCTACAAGGAGAGTGAGAGAAATCAGAATGATGCTACATATGTCAACCAGAAGAAAGAAATACGGGATCGGACATATCATGAGACGGGAGAGACTAATGAATATCAGCACTTCGTACGTTTCCTTCCCAATCAAATCATCTATCATTCCTATTCACTTTCTTCGTGGCCCCCTCTTTGAAGTGATATCACAGAAAATCAGCACCGCTGTTCGGTGCCCAGCGCGCATCCACAATCGCATTAAACATATCTGACATTTTTATCATTATTTGTACATCACTGGTCTACGTCGAAATAGTATGAACTGATAGACCAGCTTATAGCATATTAATGGTATAAAGTCTAAACATAGTACAGGTTACATAAATCGTAACAATCACATACGTGTCCATTGGCAAGATGATTATTTAAATTCATCAACATCCTTGATCCTGCTGCCAAATAACTAAACAAATTCACATAAAAATTCAAAATTACATATTAAGGCATCAGGTCATTCACTGATTTTGTTTTCTTGTTGTTTAGCAGCAGAGCGATACACGAGGGTCACTGCAGTGCCAAAAAAATTGTAGATTTAGACTTTTGTCGCTAAAGTCAGCTTGACGACATTCAGAGACCAACCCCGGTCAGTTCCCAAAGTTAGCCCTACGTCGTTGAACTTCTACTACTCATTTACGACCTTGGAGAAATAGAGCGCTGAGAACCCTTGGCGTCGGCCCTTGACGTCATCCCTTGCGTTTGATGTGCACCTCATGAGTGCGCGTTACCTCCCCCCCGCTGCGAAGAGGCTGCACAATGGGGCTTGACTTCAGCTTTTAATCACTCCTCTGAGCCTATTTGGGGGGATCATTTACTGACCTTTTCGCTGTAGCCGGTCGACTTCTGTTTACAGCCGACCGAGTAGAAGGCCGGGATGAGGTCCGGGGGACAGTCGGCGAAGTAGAGACAGCAGGTGACGGGGGACTCATGGAAGTCCATCGGATACGGATTCTCAAAGCAGGGATAGCTGTGAATAAGACGATTCATGTAATATGCCCAACTTTGTGTTGCTGCTTCATAATCCATTTATGGCAACGAATTCAGATGAAAAAATGTTTCACAGCAATTGACTGCAGGTATAAATACACAGACTAAAAGACTTAAATTAAGAAACTCGTCCACTTTCATCCAAGATCAATAATAGAGATCAAAAAAAGTCATGAATCCAGTATCTTAAGTGCAAATAATTTCATCAATCATGGCATGTTCCAATTTTATCATTACTCCAAGTAATAGAAGAGTTAAAACAACTGTTGTTGAGAGTGAACAACTTGAACCGTTACATTTATTTGTGAACAAAATAAATAGAAGCATTATGAGCTTCTGCTGACCCTGGTGAAGACAAATCAACGATGACAAGATCGTTTTGCAGCAGTACAATTACAGCAGATGGGTCCTGGAAGTCTGAACAACACAAAAGATGCAATGTACAGTACTGATTGTAGGAGTAATTATAAAGAACTCTCTAAATATATATATATATATATACAGAACCGAAAAAAACCAACCAAAATCAATACAAAAGTAATCATTGCAATTACGGCAGCAATCTATATTTAATATTTTCCCCTATTCATGTTTAGAAAAACATCATGTAGGCAGTATAGAAGAAATTCTAGTTACTTTCAAATCATTACAAATAATTTATAATACTAATTCTACAGGCTATTTATAGAGATCTCTAATGTGTAACATAATATGCAGAGTAGGCCTAAGTTTGTGACGTTTTAAAGGATGATTTTTTCAATCTTCTTTACATGCACATTGCACAAAGCTTTCCAGCTTACAACATTTCATTTAGGACTACAATCAGTGGTTTGGAGCTACATGGTGTATTTCCTAACTTCATTTGTTGATTTTCTGTTTGACAAATACAGATTTATAATACAAAAAGTAAACATATCTTTAAAAAGCAACACGCATATAGGTACGGTACACATTTGTCACCATAACAACAGCACAGTTCACAACACCACGTACAGCGAAAAATAAAATATGCCAAATAGGCATAGATACATAAAACTCACCACAAACACCAAATAAAATGGTCCTAATTTTAAATCAACTCGTATCAGAATACAGTCCGTAGATACCGTTGTTCCAGGGCGTCGCGCAGATCATGCAAAAGTCTATAATAGGATGTTCCATTTCGAGCACAGTGGTGCTGGATCCATGCATGACGGTGATGCTTGGTGATGCAGAATGCGCGTCCTGTGACGTGCCTCCACTGAACACTATCACCGGCTCCCTGCAATAAAACGATTAAATTTTCCTTAAATAAATAAAAATTCATACCGAGGTTAAACTGCTTGTTTAATTTTGAAGAAAAAATTTAATTCTTCTGACAAAATAGCCAATGAAAAAAATTGGAGAATTATAATTGACCAGAAAGAAGAATATTCATGAGTACAGTTCATCCAGATTATTAAGTCCTATCACACTAATGCCATCAAACAAACTGCACCCGACCTTTAAAATCATTCAAAAACAGACTTATATTTCTATCTACATTATACTAATATTTTGTACTGTAGCGCTTAAATGCCAATTAACATTTAATTTATTTTTCACATCTGCGCCCGATATTGTGTTGAATGGTATGGTTGTCTCACATTATTTAAACAAGTTAAATTTGGATATCGGCCTGCCTGGTCTGCGAAGCATTAAAAAAATTAAACGCATATATATATACTCGTATATATCAAACGTATGATCAGCGAACATAAAAATAATAAAATCCATCAGCTATCGCAATGATTGTAAATGTATACTGTAGAATATACATCAAGCTCCCACCACAAGTACAAGCCACAATAGAAATAATCCAAAAAGCTAAATCCATTAAAAAATGATGAAATGGACATTTTCACTCACAAATTCAAAAGCAATTTGATAAATTTCTGTTATGATATTGAATTCATTCACACTCACCCATTTCGCACAGTGCGCAAATCAACTTTTGAGATAGGCCGACACGGATCAGGCTTCCCATCTCGACCCGATTTTGCTTCAAACAACAAATCAAATGGGTCAAAACTTTGAGCACACGATGTCCAAATTGTAGTCTACATATGTACCGTAACGCTTCTACCCCATAGAAATTTCTAACGGTTAAATTGGATGTTCTAGAGAAAAAAAGTTGAAAAACGCATGTGGGGAATAAACTCAAGTCCATTCAAAGTGGACAATGTGCGAAGCGCCCCGCAAAGCATCATTCAATAAGCGGCGAACTGGTCACAACGCATTACAATTCAATATAATTAGTAACTCTTCAATAAGATTTGACCCTATTAAAACAAAGGACAAAACATTATACTTGGACAATACATACATATATACATACATTATACATGGACAATACAATCAATATTCATGTTGTCATATACATTACGTGTTAAATGATGGACGTGTTAGCAACTATTTGAATCACGATAGCCAAAATATATAGCATACGTTTCTAGTGGCCCGCCATCGGTATATATATCTAAATCACCGCGTGTGTTTCACACAACAGGTATCTTGAATTCTTTGTAATCATAAAAACTGCGATTATCTTGACTGTTTGTTTACAACCTAATACAGCAATCATTACTGTCGTACATAAAATCGAAAGAGGGCCGTATAAATTTATTACTCTATATCATTAGGGCAAAGTTCAAACGGGCGTAAATACTACACTTCACTAGCAAAGGCAAGCAACTAAATAAAAATAGCAAGATAAGAGTGTTTCCCTTGGGTTAACTCTTACTCTTACAATTACCACTCTTACTTTTACTCCTACAATTACCACTCTTACTCTTACTCCTACAATTACCATTCTTACTCCTACACCTACAATTACCACTCTTACTCTTACTCCTACAATTACCACTCTTACTCTTACTCTTACAATTGCCACTCTTACTCTTACTGTCATGTACTGTACAATGTCCTAAATATTATGAGTCCCGTTACCAGAGTGATTTAATTCAATAACTACCGTTTATAATTCATTTTTCATTCAATATGATCAGGCAATTAAATTAGCAATCACCATTTGCAAGCCTTCAAATCCGCACCCCTGCAGACTAGGGTAAAAAGAGAATAGGTCTGCTGTCCAAAGTTTCCACGGCGGATGGTTAAAGGCTACTAAAGTAGCAGTTCCTTGGACTGTAATAGCCTTTGTTACTACACACGGTCATTAAACTACAAAAAACCCAAAAACTTGCATAATTTTTTTTTATAAAGTACACAAATTTTGATCAATTTTGTTGTTTTGCATCAACACTGCTCGACGCGATGGTGCAATAATAAACAAATACATTCTTCTCTCATAATTATGAAACGTCACGTGTTCAAATATAATCGCTGCACACAGTAACAGCGTTGGGCAAACTATTCACGTACTGATGGCTCGGTTCACTCAGCCTTCAATTTTCAATAATCAGCAGGCCTGGAGCCAATGAAGATAAACCATATGCAGCATTGACCAAGTTGCTAGACTAAAGGCCATGTGGAATAAAAGAGTCTTTGAATGGATACGAGCATTGTGCTAGGCACCTTCAGAAGTACGTACGACATTTGCCTTTAAATTCATACCAGTACTTTCAAAATTGAGCATCTAGTCATACCGTGCGGCATCATGGTACTCTGGGCTTGCTGGGGTGAATTTGAATTCCAGACGCTGATACTTCCGTCGCTATGGCAGCAGATGAACTGCTTCCCCTCATGATGCCAACAGGCCGACTTCAGCGACTAAAGACAGAAGTCTACTAAAGGTAAATCGACAATTTTCAATTAAAACCAGAAAATCATTCTTCTCAACATGACAACGACAATTAACTGCATAAACAGAGATTTATGCGAGTTCAGGAGATCAAAATTATATAAATGGATGATCTATAAATAAATATTTCAATTCATTGTCTCGTTTACGATATGTAGCCTATTTTTATTTGAACACTTCAAAGAACCGTAAAACAAAAATTAGACACACTGTACCAGGTTCTTTCTATAAATTATCTACATGAACTAATTTTCCTTAAGGCCGGTTGCTAGACTTCGATTTGAAGTGCGATTTTATTTTGTGGTCCGAATTAACCAATCAGATTATTCGATACAATTCTCTCATAGACTTTCATTGATTAATTCGGACTACAAAATAAAATCGCGCTTCAAATCGAAGTCTAGCAACCGGCAGTTGGTCTCAAATTCAATGAACGACAGATCTATCTAACGTCACACAATTGAAGGAATTAAAATATTGATGCACAGACTGCAGTTGGCAGATCTAACCGAGCACTGTGCTGTGTGCATCGATAGAGGCAGAATTTGACTACATCTTCCTATGAATCGCAAAAATTACAATAATCCCTTAATCCCAACTTCAACCGACTTCAGACAATCCAAAATCACTGCACTTGAAATCTCGGCTGCCAAAGGCTCAACAGGTATAATACCAGTTTCGTAGCTGTTCTATTTCAAGAAATGTTTTAAAATAAAATTAGCGTTATGATTAGACTATAGTGAGAGTTAAATTCTGGTTAGGTTTAGAGGAGATCTGCTCAAAAACTTTACAAATAGCACTTTGTGAAGTTTGGTCCGTCTGGATCCCAGTGCAGTGTTTCTAGATTATGGGATCACTAATAAATACATAGCAGCCTATTACCGGAGAAACTAATAACGGAGGAAAACGACCCTAATGATATCGATATAATGGGCATCGCAATGGAAGCAGGATGCATTGCGGTATAAAATCTGCACCAAACTCGAGTCCCAGAGACCGCGGTTAAAGTCTCAGGACACCGGCAACTATAAAACCATGCGCTACACGTCCTTCAGCAAACACACAAGTGTCGCTAGCTGACAATCCTGTTTCAGATAAATATTTATTTAGTTAGCGTCAGGAAGGGCATCTGGTCAAAAAATACAGCGATAGCAGTCCTCACCAGGATACAAACGTCTTAACTCATGTGAAAACATGAACATTAACAGAATAGACAAAAAAAAGGCGACTATTATTATTATTTTTCTTTCTTTCTATCAACTAACTAATCGCCTTTTTACGTCTAATCTGTTAATGTTCACGTTTTCACACAGGTTTAAACGTTTGCGCCCTCATGAAGACTGCTGGAGCTGGGTTTTTATAGCCAGATGCCCTTCCTGACGTCAACCAAATAAATAATTATCTGGCACGGGGTTAGGAGCTGGCAACACTTGTGTGTTTAACAGCCTTACTGAAGGGCCTGTAATGAATGATTTCATAGTTGCCGGCGCTGAGGCTTGAACCCAGGTCCTCTGGACTCATTGTCCCACGTCTTAACCACTACACCACAGCGCCTCACTGTGGCGTTCTTTCGTATATTACATTTAGAATAAGTTAACTCTGGATGTACCTCAGCGGCACAGTTGTAGCGAAACTCTGCAACCTTGTTCTTGAGGTCCCACAGCACCAGCATTCCAAACTCGTACCCAATCAACAGCTACAACAGCGACAATCATGACCACCACTGACGCAAAATAAAATAAAAACTCAAATTACTGCAAAGTTTCATCTGAGGACAATGATAGTGGTGGTATGAGAGTTTAAGGACCGTGCGTAGTAAGTATGACTATTACAATCTGGTATTGTGCAAAGGGCTACGCACAGAACCGTTCCCCTTCTTTAGTCGCTTTTGACGACGCCTGGGGAGCTCTGGGCTGCAAGCCAATTCTCTTTCCCCGGGTTGCAGGGGTCTGAGGGCAATGCTACCACAGATATTTCATCTTAAAACGCACAATACAGGACAGAACGTCAGTTATTAACATGCTAAGAACTTGTAGACCATTACAGAGTGACGAGTGACAAAAGTTTACAATTTCAAAACTTACTCTTAAAGTGAATATTTTTTACAGCCATCACATTTACAATCATTTCAATACAAAACCAACCCAATGAAATAACGTAACTGTATAACAGAACTTTATTAATATACTTACTTTGTTCGGATCCATTTGATTGTCACTGAGATGAACCACAGATCCAGGGTGATTCTTGCTCAGTCTGCGAAATAAATACATGAACAACATAAATAATAAGGGCTAAAAAGATTAAAGTTATGAACATCATTCAGCTTAACAATACATTAAAACATTAATCAACTAACTGCTTGTGCTGCTCGTTACATGTGCTTCAAAAAGCTCAGGTTTTGCTGCATTATACTGAAGAAAATTATAAAAAAGGCTTCCAAATAGCGTCATGCCAGACAGACTCGTCGAGGCTCGCCGTGTGTCGAGAAAGAGATTGGAGTGGATGCCTTGCTAAGCAACGTTGCAAAGTGGCAAAGTTGCAAAGTGGCAGAGTCGCAGTCACAAAGTCGCAGCAAAGTGCATTTTAACTAAAATATCCAACTAAGGGTTAAAGAATCTCCATCACAATGTGTTGTATCAAATGAAACTGCACTCGGTAGTCTGCTTTAGAAACAAAATTCAAATTTATGAACCAAATAAATTAGGCCCATCATAAAAATATCAAAAAAGACGAGTCTATATAGACTCACTTCAATAAAACGAGATAAACGATAGTTCCCCTTGTGTAAATAGGCAAAGTACACATTGTGAAAAAAGGCCCTAGCAGAAAATGCTTTTCAACTGTGAAGTATCAACAGTTATAAGTTGCTATGGCTACTGCAGTATAACAGAAAAAGGACATGAAAGGTTATGTGGGAACTGGCCATTTTAAGACCAAAACTTTTTAGCATTTCAGTCTTAAAGTCAGGTTAGCGTTACGTATGTTACGTTTACGTGTAGCAAAGGTTTATGATAAAACTATTTTAAAGACTAGCACCCTTTTTGTTATCTATTCTGTTAATGTCAATGTTTTCACATGAGTTTAGAAGCTTGTACGTGCCTTGATGAGGACTGCTGAAGTAGGGTTTTTACGGCCGGATGCCCTTACTGACGCCAACGAAATAACTATCTGGCACAGGGTTAGCAGCTAGTGACACTTGTGTGTTAAACAGCCTTGCTAAAGGGCCTGCAACGCATGATCTCATAGCTGCCGGCCCGGGACTTTAATCCAGATTCCTAGACTGAGTAGACTCTTTGTTCGACATCTTAACCACTACACCACAGCACCTCGAGCCAAGGCTTATGATAGATTTCTAAAAATAGAATGTCAGTATACAAATGGGCATGAATCCGCTAGTGACTGGAGCAAAGTCGTCTATCAAAGGATGAACCTAAAAGAAGAAAAAAGAAGAAGCTGAACGTAAGCAGCCTGTCGACACGTTTCAGTGTGCTTAAATAGCAAAGCAATCATGATTTAATCATGTAGACTGCATCTTGGTGCGTAGTAAGTAGCCAATGCCACCAGAGATTGAGCTGATTATATTTATACAACGCCTACACCGATGGCATGATTGATTTCAGTCATTTGGGAAAACAGGAATATCGCTCACATGGCTCAAAGCAGTTACTATCATGATTTTTTCATCAGATTCACACTTTGCAGCTAAGCTAGCTGGTCTAAATTCCACATTTTTTGAATGAACAGCTTCTTTCGCACTAGTTCTATTCATTAGCAAAAGTTTGAAATACATCCAGGAGTTGTCTTAATCAAGTGGTGGCATAGCATCTTTTAAAAGTGGCCAAAAGAAGATTGACCGTGAAACTAAACTATATCATAATCTGTACCACAATCACATATTCATGCAGAAGTCTGGGCGTTTAAGGACGAGTGCACTAGCAAAGAGCATGGTACTCCAATCCAGTCCGGCGCCTTGCAGCTAAGAAAAGAATCCTTTCTTGGTCGCCTTTGAGACATTGGTGAAATGATCCAGTGTAAAAATATGACACTTAGGGCTGGTTTCTCCAACATGAATTTAATGGTGATTCAGGATTTAGCCTGCAAAATATGCAAAGTATGCAAAAAGTGGGTTAAATCCTGAACCACCATTAAATCCATATTGGAGAAACCAGCCCTTACAGGTGACACTTACAGGTCAATGGTTTTATTCCAATTTATGATGTAGCCAGACACTGCAAAGGACTCGATGTTGACAACGTGAACGTTGCCCTGCTTCGTTCCGATGTACAGCCACTTGCTGTGAAATGGAAGGTGACAATAGGTGATTCTGAAACAAGAATTACCAAACAACAGTAAACTTAGATCCCATAGATAGCAGGCGTACTAACGCCTGCTATTTTCGGCATATTCTCATTTACCTGCTGCACGAGTGTTTATTGCTGCACTTTTAGCTTGTTGTTGTCGCTTGCATGTTATAATGTCTGACCTCATGTCGAATAAAAGCATCATGTTTCATTAATGCAAAATTCTACCATTTACGGAAAAAACAACGACAAAATATAAATGCACGTCCCTCTCTCTCTCTTTGAAATTTAAGAACCGCGCGTAGTAATAAAGAATACTATATCCTGCTCAATGCCTCGGGGATAAGCAAAGAACTGCTCCCCCTTCTTTAGTCGTCTTTTGCAATTAGCACGGGGAGCTCCGAGCTGCAAATCAATTCTTCGTTTCCTGATTTGCATGCAATTTCTAATTCAAAAATTAAAACTCATGAGCAATAATTACTTGCGACTTCAAACGGGCCTTTAAAAGAATATTCTTATCATACTATTTAAAAACATATTCACTGCATGTTAGACTGAATATCGCGCTAGTTACAATCCAAAATGCTCACCATCGCAAAACGTTAAAGAACATTTATATTTTCGATGATAGTATTTTTCAAAACAAACAGCTAACTTGAATGACATATGCACATCCAAACCCATGCACAGGTCAAGAAAAAAGCAAGTATAAGTCAAGAAAAAGCCAAGCATTACAAAAAAACCCAGCGCAGGTCAAGAAAAATTGAGCATAGGTCAAAGAAAACTGAAATAGGCCAAGAAAAAACTGAGCAATCTGACTTCTTTTTTAACCCCATACAATAGCCATCTCTCTCAACTTTTTCATGAAGTAGTACTGTAGCAGTAGAAGCAGGCATTTATAACGCGCCCGCTCCCCATGAAACATGGATTCGCTTGCGTGCTGAAATGTTTCTGACGCAAAGTCAATTAGCCAGTAACCATCAAAAAGCTTCATCCTATAAAAAATAAAAATCGTTTCACCGCATTTTTAAAGGACTTCTTTCTTTTTCAACGTCTTCACAGTTCGCGTGGAAGCACCGAACGTACAGTTAACGACCTTTGATGCAAATCCAGAAACGAACCTCTCTCGTTGAAACTTGAGCGAGTGGACAATCTCCGGTTTTCTCTGCCGCAGGGACCAGAGATGTAGCTGATCATCGGCGCAGACGGACACTAACGCACCCTACTCACACAACCGATTTACATACAACGACAATCAATTTAATTTATGAAACAGAAAAATGAATAGGGGTATGATATATATCTCTAACGATACCGCAGGGAAGATTCATGAATTCACTGCAGTAATTATTACAATAATGGGTTTAACAGTTTCCGCATTCGTCTCGGATTGCAAAATATATGTACGTTCACTGAGACTTATAGCTGATTACTCGACGTCGATTAAGTTTGAATTAACTTAGGTCTGGTTTAGTGGTCCAAATTATTGACCAATGAGAGCATTCACAAGATTATTCATAGAGTCCCATTGGTTAATTTGGATCACAAAACTAAACCAAAGTCTATTCGCACTCAAACGAGGTTGAGCAACCAACCATAACAGTCTAAGAATCAGAACTGAACTATAAGTGCCGTTGTACGGCATTATCAAAATCACAAATTTACGCAAATGAGAGTGCGGCATATCAAAATTCGATCGAGGCAATAGAGTAGAAATACATTTTTTATTCCAAATTCACTACTTGAGAAAAGCAGTTAAACAGCAGCACAAATTTTGGACAAACATGGAAAAACAACAACGAGCAAACGGCAGACGAAAGGCATTTATAAACCAGCGCCACCACCTCTGCAATCTGCGACATTTAGACCTGCACACTTTGTAATAAGTTACATTGTAACATATTAAACCACACAGTTAAGCATTTAAACAATTTAGTTTAATTTCGGGATATCATATTTGATTGCACGCCCATTCCCTCAAACAATAAAACCAACTCCCACTCTATTCAATCCCAGTGTAAAGCAAGCGCATGTTAATGATGAAGATTCCATTTCACTCTCCGGCCTCGAGACGCGATGTTGGGTGACGGCGGAAACGCGTCGACAATGCAGGCATTACGTCTTAGCAACAGAGACATGGCAACAAAGGCAGAGGACCACGCGCAGCACTATAGAACAACACGATCGGTGGTCAACAATGACACGACGCGTCGAGGCACATGAAAACGAATCAATCGGTGTACATTGAGCGCTAAGTGGCATCTGGCCAGTGGCAAAGACAGCCTGTTCATAGGCATTGACATTGCTACCTATCACTTGCAGTGATTGGACCAAAATGGAATATCCCTAGATTCTGGGTATCTCAGCGAAAAAATATTCCTAGATCGCATATTTGGATGAAAATCACCCCAGCTCTCATTTTGAAATGCATCATTTTATAAAAAATATCCAAAGGCCATTGCATAAAAATTCAGATTCCTAATTTACAGAAATATCCCTAAATCTTGTTATATATCCCAAGCAATGATCACTAGTCAGAGAAGGCTGCAGACACCGAACTGCTTGTTCCAATAAGCAAATGCATTTAAGTACAAACGACTGGACATGCTTTATTTCTTGCTATATAAAATTCAGCAAGCTTTTGCTATTTGCTTCAAAAAAAGCAGGGAAAACCTCTATTATTTTTGTTGCTGTTTACATGGCTTTCGACAGATAAACATGCAAGAAAATAGGGCACCAATTTGCATGCACCATTTAAATTTGAATACCCTGAATTTACATCACATCTTGACTACAATGACAGCATGTATGGCGTATACAGCGGTTAGTAGATTGCATATAGAGCTCAGGGATTGGCATGGCAGTTATAAGTCAAGAAGTTTCTGCATTATAGTGTTGTATAACTAGGCCATTGCTGCAAGCGCGCGTGAGCGTCCGTATTTTCATTCGTGACGTCACTTGGAACAGCAAGGCTAAACAAATTTGCTAGCAGCAGACTTCTTACATAAAGGGTCAAAGCGTAAGTTTTTGCTTGAGTATTAGTACTAGTCAGGCTTAGGCGTCATTTCTGCTGCTAGTCAAGGTTGCTTCCCCGCGGGGAAGCAACCTTGACTCTTGAGCACCACCATAGGTGCTGCATTTTTCAGCCTGTAGTGACAGGCTTTGAACAAAATATGCACGCCCACGCTCGCTCGCTGCAGCAGCAGTCGGTGGCCCTGTGACGTCAGTTCATCGCTTGTATGTTAAATATCGAATGCAATTTCAAATGCAGTTGGGAATGCAACTTTGCACGCCATTTTGCATGCAATCTGGCATGCAACGTTCAACGCAATTTTGCATAAGGTTACCGCAAAGCGCACCACCAAAACGCTCACCGAAGCAAGTCGGGGAACAAAGAATAGACTTGCAGCCCAGAGCTCACCGGGAAAGTCATAAAAGACGACTAAAGAAAGGGGAGCAGTTCTGTGGTGGCCCTCTTACACAAAACCGGACTGTAATAGTCTTCGTTACTACACACGGTCCTTAAACTTAAAAAATAAAAAATAAAAGAGAGACCTGAACACTAACTCGCAACTCTAGCAGCAACTCTAGCTTCAATGACATTCAACTCACGCCATCTTTTGAGACCCTCCGTCGACCTTGTCAGTGATTTTTCTAGAACCCCCCCATTGGGGCGTCCCCCCCCTCCCCCCAAGTACGAATGAACACCCCGCCAAACCTCAGACCCAATTGGGAAGGATGTTTTTTATTCATCAATTTTTTGTCGACCCTTTTTACAAATTTTCAGCTGCCACATGGCCTAAAAATAGGCTATTTGACATTGTATAAAAGGATAATGTTCTTCAAAGATGGACAAGTAGGCCTGCTATCAAGAACGGCATGAACAGGAGTGTCCCAATAATAGCCTGAAATAGTTTTTTGTCAGTACACCCCGTCCCCCTGTCGGAAGTAGCCAAGCCAAATCTGACACCCCCCCTGAGAAATTTTGATCTCCCTGGAAGAAAATCCTGTGAAAAAGCCTGGAAGTCGTCATGACAACGCGCATACATCCTTCTTCAAGTCTCACATTGTCATTAGTTGACCTGCTGGCCACAAGGGGAGCCAGTGGCGGCGCCAAGATTTTTTTTTGGGGGGGGCTAAAAGGGAACCTCTCCGAACAGAAGTCACGAGCGGGGGGGGTACTCACAAAAACTTTTTGCCTTCTCACAAATCACACTCTCACAGATGAATCAGGCTCAAAAAGTGAAGGGAATAACTTTCTGAGTTGGGGGAGCAATCTCCCTTGCTGCAGGTTAAAAATCGCAAAAAGAGTTTACTTAAAAGAGGAGGCACCTAAAAAAAGTGGCGGGGTTAGCCAGGGGGCTAACTTTCTGAGTTTGGGGGGCTATGTCCCGCCTAGCCTCCCCGTAGCGCCGCCTCTAAAGGGAGCAGGGAGAAGGGAGGGGTAGAAGGCAGGAGAAGGAAGGGGAGGAGGAAGGGAGGGAGGAGATCACTAATTACACTGAGCGCCACGCGGCGGCGTTTTGATCTCGTTCAGTGATGAAAGAATCCAAGTGAAAGGATTTCAAAAACCAATGCACTCAACAAATGGCTGATAAAATCTACCATTAGCAAATTACTAACATAAAGTGAAGTATATTATATATTAGGTACTTTAAGTCAAATTTAACTTTTGCCGTTCCTCAGCTATCGCTCATACACGCATGTCAAGTTCTGTAAAACTATCAAAATTAGCATTCAAAATTACAATGAAACTGACATCTAAGGATCAAAAAATTAAAAGGTAGGTCTGGTTAAACTGTTAATTCTTAATTTAACAAGAGCATGACAGACCCCGGAAGCTGAAAGATGTGATACAATTAGCGAGGTTAGGGTTAAACGAAAGCCTTTTCAAAGATTCATCTCTTTTTATTTAACTATAGTAGGTATTGCATTGAATACACTGATTTAGATTGTAATTTACCCAGCACTGAGGTAATGAAAGTCAAAAATAAACTGTGAATGGGAAATATGTGCTTAAGAGAAAACTGCTCAAGTGAAATAATAATCATTTCCAATTTCTGCAAATAATAATGAAAACAACGCTGCTCATCTTCAGAATGCTTCGGAGCGAAAAAAACGACAGCTGAAAAAGAAAAATGATTCTCGAGGGAATCTGTCGGTGGAATCCACGCTGCACAGCAGCCGCATACTAATCACGCTAGATCTTGACAAAATCAAATCATACGCAAATCGCAAATCGTCCAAAATCTTCCAAAATCTTCAACATTATAAGATTTCTATCATTTAAATAAAGTAAACGATTGTCATGCAGGAAAGGCTAGTATAAATCCACCGATCTCTAGAAGTAGGTCGATCTCAAAGTAGAACCCCGTTGCAGACAAGCTTAGTGATATCTTCACATTGCTTCCATGCTTAGTCACTGTAATTACAAAAACTTTACATATATTTCATACTGAACAATAAGGCGACTATCATACCCTACACAGTACAATAATGGATATAATACAGTATAAAGGACATCGAGGCCCATAAAAAACTACCGGCAAAGCTACAGAATGACCGGTCAGACGACTAACAAATGAGTTAAACATCCTATTTGAAGAAAAGAACATAGTTAGTAATCAGGAAGTAAGTAACCACCAAACAGTATAGATCTGGCGACACACAGCAGTAGCCTATAGATGTGACAGAAATGGCCGATGCAGACATTTATCCTAGGGGTCAATTGCTCCCGTTTCCTACTAAATTTACCCCTCATAGCCACCATTGTTAGCCCTGGGTAAAACTACGACCTCCTTTCCACGATGCATATTTTGCATGCAATTTTACATGCAATTTTACATGCAATTTTGCATGCAAATTTGCATGCAACCATGTTAAGAAAATTATAATGTAAAATGTCCTTAACCGGGTTTCATGAAAGCCGTGCATGAAACCCATTTAAGAAACTGCATGAAACCCAGTTAAGAAACAAGCCGTGCATAAAACCCAGTTAAGGAAATCGTTTTCATGACAACGATCGTCCGTCTGCCTACGATTGCATGCAAAATTGCATGCAAAATTGCATGCAAAGCATGAATGGTTGAAGGAGACCTTTAGAAATAAATATTTGAAAGGGGGGGCGATAGCCACGATCGCCACCCCGCCCCGTGGATCAGCCACTGCCATGTGAACATACAACTCTTATATATATGTTCTCTTCATAACACTTGGCTCGCAATATGTTTCCTAAAAACGACCGACATCTGCTAAAAATAATATTGCAAACGATGCCGAGCAAAGAGGGTATTAATATGTTCTGCTCAAAGCCAATATGAACAGACTGTTTGTCATCTGACGTACTCACATATCAATGACACGATGAACTGCAGGGAATGCAATAAAAGTTCTGCGACAATACTCCATCAATTCGTCATAGAATGGTCTATTTTTGGTAACCGAAATAGAATTACATTTCTACTGATGCTAAATCATTGCGGTACCATATACAGCGTATATCTAAGTATAATACAGTTGCCACAATGGCATGACAAATCAAAACGATGGTTTGAGTCTTGAGATAATGCTGACACACAAATTGCCTTTAACCGCAAAGCAGACTTTAAGCCGTTACTGATCAAAAAATCTGTACTATTGTCCTAAATTATGTTTGGGGCCTTTAGCCATCTTTCAAGAGCAAGGTTTGGGATTTTGGATACCGATGCTGATAAAAACTGTTCAAAATGAAAATGATGATAATTGGCCCTTTTGCTTCGCCCTTTATGCGTCCTGAAATGCAAATTTACATTGCAACCCAGCTAGATTCAACTTTGTAATAAAACTCAGACATAAAAATCTGAATCAAACCATCCAGGCGTCATTAATTTTATGATACACAATCAGGCACACAAAACAAAAGATTTATGAGAAGAAATTTCATAAAATGATGTACAGTTTACAAGGACCTCAGCAGTGGATATCCGATGTTGATACTCTCCCGATTTATGCTGCATACCTTTTTTTGAGCGGGGTATTTTTTTATTGATTCATTGTTTATTTTTTAGTTTAGCAATTTTTATTTGTGTTTAGCACAAAGACTATATAGTCTGGTTCTGCGCACTGAACCGCTCCCCCTTCTTTAGTCGCCTTCTACGACTCGCCCGGGGAGCTCTGTGCCGCAAGCCAATTCTGTGTTCCCCGGCCTGCAGGAGATTGATTCGTGATAAGCCTAATCTTCGGAATTGAATAGTTAACGAAGTAGAACATACAAAACCATAATTGATACAAACCTCGTTGATAAGAAACATGAGTTGGATGACAGCGGGTTCAGACTCGTGCCTTATGTGACAATCAACGCCAGGACGTCCAAATCTGCAAGCGTCTCGAGTCAAGGACAGCGAGGACTCTAATTTATTTCAACACAGGCTCTCAGACAGGAAAGCATAAGTGCAACAAATTTTTTATTAAATTTATTAAATTTCTTCAAGCTAATTGGTAAGCTGAGACAAAGATTGAATTTACACCGACTACTCGTACTATAGCGAAATACAGAGCACGGTACCTAGACATGTTTCAGTTGTGAATTCCTAGCAACTGCTACTATTCTACCACGAAATTTATGCCTTAATTGCTGTGTTAAGTTTAGGCTGGCTCATTCATTTTCATTGATTTTTTTATTTTACCATGACCCATTGACCCTGTCGACCTTCAGTTCCAAAGTTTCACGAAGTGAAACTGATTCTTGCTTTCTGAAAGTGACATTTGTGAGAAAATGAAAGATGCCAACAAAGATCTGCTAATGTCCACAAGTGTTTGTGTGAAGATGATCTACACACACTGAGCCCAACATAAAATGTCCGCAGGCTGCACATTTACAGCTGCTGGCGCCAGGCATTAATGATTTACACGTTCAACCCATCCATCATCGCACGGTAAATTATTATAATTGGCTTCCGGATCAAATAAGACAGAGAGTCTGGCCCGGAGAAGGATACATCCTGATCGATCCTGACTTGGTTCCGATGGCCAGAAGGTTCTGGACCGAGTCGTAGGCCATGCAGGTCGGCTGGTATGGAAATCCATGACGAACGATCTGAACGGAACAAATAGACTTTACCGCATATTCAAATTTAAAGCATGAAACAGTTAGCAAAAAATATGAAATTGTGCAAAGATATCATCATCATCATCATTAATTTTATTTTTGTATCGAACAGTGCAAGAAAAACATTAAGACAAATGAAAATATAGCATACAAAAACTAGGACGACAAAAGATTACGATTTAAACTGTAGGTAGTACTGTATTTAACTGTAGTACTGTATTTAAACTGTAAACTTATTATGTAACCCTATCAAAACAGCAATCAGGCCTATGGGTACAATACGAGGAGACAATACACTGATTCTATTCAGTGTCAAGGTCAATATCATCTCCTCTCTCTGGTGCACTGCCAAACGGAAGGTCCCTGGCATCCAATCTCTCCACATCTGACGGTGCACAGATAAATCAAACAAAAAATGGTCATTCAATTTTGACTGAATTAATATTTATACCATTTCTTCCTTCTATGTACAATACATATTCCGATAAACTTCAGAAATAAATAATTTAATTTGAATTGAAATCCAAATAGACCAACATACTTAACACGTAATAACTGCAAAACTACAAAACTAGCTTGAGAAAGTTTAACGTTGGAGACTTACAATCTTAGGTTAACAAGTTGACAAAAACAAAATTCAACAAACCAGCATCAAGCAAGCATAGCTTCATATGTAACAAGCACTTGATTAAATTATAATATTTCAATAGGCCAACAAGTATTTTAACTTTTTCTGTATCTGTTGATCTAAACTGCCTGATTTTTTAGACAGTACTATTAAGTACTGATGATCTAAAGTAATAATACCATTTTAAACTATTGTAATTTGTGTTACAAATGACAGCACATTGAAAGCTTTAATACTAAGCAGAAAAATAATAGACAGTTTCTCTGAACTGACAATATAATTAAAATATTACTCTAACCTGTGACACAAAAATAATGCCTCCAAGCCTCTATTATCCTGTCAAACGTCAACCTATTCTTAAAATTCTATCATACCGTAGCTACAAAGAGATTCCCAAATATATTCTTTCAATTCATTCTCACATACTAATCATGTAATAACTACGAAACTACAAAACTAGCTTGAGAAAGTTTAACGTTGGAGACTGACAATTTCAGGTCAACAAGTTGACAAAAAACAAAATTCAACGAACCAGCATCAAGCAAACAGGCCTGAGCGTATTGTCAAGCCTACCAGTCCTACTATGGATAAATTCATTCAAGAATTTCTATCACACCGGAAGTTCGCCCGAGGCGTAGGAACTAATGCAGTGATATTCATATACAAAAACACATTTTATCCTACATGGTTAGATACTCTTTATGGTTACAACCGACTGCAATCAACATCACATCAATGATCAAAATATTGCACAACACAGAAGCCATTACAGGAACATAGAAGCGGCCGGATAGCACAGATTGCTAGTAATCAGGGCTCGGGCCTGCATAGAGCCAAATTCGCTAACTGGTGAACCATAAAAATAAGTAGCGATTTTATTTTAAGAACGGCGAAAGACTTCGGCAAATTTTTTGCTACATATTTATTCTGCAAAACTCAATTCCGGTTAAGTTGCTATACTTGGTAGATAAATTTGAGCAGTAGTTTGTCTGTGAATATGTCAGTTTGCAAAAGATTATTCCAAAAGCATCTGGCGAAAGCTATTAAAAGTGGCGAAAAATACACATTTTGGCTCCAAAGTGGCGAATTTTGTTAAAAACGTAGGCCGAACCCTGCTGGTAATGCATACTGTATAACATTGTAACAGATGCAAATAACTAGTGTTGATCAGCTTTTCTGTTCTTGTTCAGGATAAGGCCATATTTTGCTCAACGAATGATATAGGCCTACCCAGAGAGTACTGTACTATAACCTAGAAGAAAATCAATACAAATCCATAGAGTAATCTGTCACAGAATAGTTATAAACTTATGCATAAAAACTTTAAAACTAAATCTCCTTTTTATCGTGTAATCTGCTAATGTCCATGTTTTCACACAGGTTTACACGTTTTCACCCCTGATTTCCCTGATCAGTACTGCTAGAGCTGGATTTTTACAGCCAGATGCCCTTTCTGACGCCAACCACATAAATTATTATCTGGCACGGGGTTCGCAGCTAGCGACACTTGTGTGCTTAACAGCCTTGCTGAAGGGCCTGTAACGCATGGTTTCGTGGTTCTCGGCACGGGAACTTAAACCCTGATCCTCTGGACTCCCAAGTCCAACGCCTTAACCACTACAACACAGTGCTTCGATATGCATAGGCTATCTATGCATAAGCTAATAAAAATCTTCAATCACAAGGTAAAGCACTGAAGTACATCTTGTAAGCCCAACAAGAGACACGATGTAGCAATATATCAATAAACAATAATAAACAAACTATAATTTAGACAGTCAAATATTAAACAACATACACCCCCCGCAAGTCGAAGAACAACGAATTGGCTTGCAGTCCAGAGCTTCCCAGGCGTGTCGTGATTGAAGGTGACTAAAGAAGGGGAGAAGCTCTGTGGCATGTCTCTTACACAGTACATGAGAACTGTCTGAAAACATTTGGGATTGTTTGTGGTCAGAGCGTAGTAATCCAATAAAATGTCACATCTGATATGTCATAATATCAACAGCACATATCAGATGTCAAATAATTATTGCAATGTTCATTCTTGCATTTGACAAGCTTAAGAAAATTAGATTTTATAATCATTCCCACTACGGCATGCAAAAAATTTACTTTACCAATTTGTATTATTACCATGCAATGAACTTTATTTCTAAATTTTATAGTTATATCGTTCGTGAAAACAATTCGAATTATTTAAGTCCATGTACAACCAATATAATACAGACCTAGCTCTATAATTCTGAAACCAACCATTAATCAAGCACCTACAACCTCCAAAACAATGTTGCTCTGTTAGTCCCTTGCGGGGGAGCCCCATACGGGGAAAAGGTGATGCCCCATTGCACCAGCTGATGGTCGCTGGTGGTGGTTCCACCGTAGACTGGTGGGCGTCGTAGGAACATTTGTGGCTGATGAATTTAAACCACCCTTGAAAACGGGTGCACGAAGTGAATCTAGATCTTTGCCGCAGACGGGATTAGAATGGACAATTGCCGCAATCATAATCCGCGACCAGCGACTTAGACCACTCGACCACAACACTTCTTCCCACCCAATGGTTGCAGCAGGGGCAGGGCCGCTGAGCACAGTTTAGTGTCATGTCCGGGTCTGAATGATTGCTTCAAAACCATCATTGTTTTTTCTATGATCCGTTTGCATGACATCTTTGGTTCGTTACAAGCACAGCATACATACATACATACATAATTTAATCTTTACTTCACTAATTCTGAGAAAAGAATTGTTGATACAAATACTATTGACTAGGTAGTTGACATGAATTAAAATTACAATAATGTGGAACTCTAATTAAGAATTTGAAAAGAAAATAATCTTCTTAAATGCTGCAAACGGAGAAATTGAGGAGGGATATAAATAGAGAATCTCAAAATGACAGCAATTTCGTCACTAAACATTCAAAAGTATGGCAAGCAATGTTGCAAGATGAAGCTCGCAAAAAAATTAAAGATTGAAAGGTCAGACCCTCTCCACTCCTCCATCCTTATTAGGGCACTGTTGTTGAAGTGCTCCCACCTAACTATTTCAGATCAATGAATCCCCTAAATTCCATAGAACTTCGCTAAAATAACATCGTTGAAGAAACTATTAAACACATACGGTAACATTTTTCGCTTTGTTGTCGGTTTGAGACTATATTTCATGGCAGACACTATTTTTAGCTTTGCCGACCACTCCTATAAAATCTCTGCAGTAGGCCTACCTTGGTCTTCAACAAGCCCGTGTAGTCTAGTAGCATCATCACTGCACTGCCGTGCTAGAGGTCCGAGGTTCCATTTACTATTCCCGCTCTAGCTATACAGAGAATTCGATTTCTCGGCTTGTAAAAGTCTTCAAACCAGAGCGGGATTACAAACAAGTCCGGTGTCGTTGGTAGCGTAAATCGGCTACCAGCGGCGAGTGGTGGATGGAAATCCCTTAGGCGTCGCTCTAAAACAAATATGCTGACAAGATTCACATACGAGATGCGTACCATCCATGTTATGAGCTGCATCTATAAACAAACAGAACAACAGCAACATACAACATACCTTAGCCAGCTGGAACTGCTCGGAAGTGATGCTCTCCTCCACACCCACTTCCACCTTCGTCTGTACGCTATTCAACGCCCCTCGCTTTCCGTCGAAGAGCCCTCGTATATTCATCCGCTTCATTTTCTGATTCATTCTATCCATCGCACAAATCCGATCTGCTCCGGCCAATAGCAGCTAACTTGCAATTAAGCTGGTTATTCCAGAATTACCGCTAACGTCTGAGATGGATCCATATATAAACTACAAATACGACGAATTTAAGTTTAAGAACTAAAATTGTTTACTGTAGGCCAAACAGCCACAGTTCTATATATTGACTAGCACCATATATTAAGGCCTGAATGAAGATAAAGAAAAGAATAAGAGGTTATTCTGGTTGACGTTTTATATTTCGCGATTCGAGAGACGAGTAAAATCTTTCAAGTTAACTCCTCGATGTTAGTAGTAGCATGCAAAAAACAGCATCGAGTATCGAACTGTATAAGATTTAGTTAATCCAGGTTTGAGGCAGTTAAGACACTGTACTTGTTCAATATGCCATACACATCCTATTGTATGCTATTCTTCTACTGCATGAGTCTGCATCCACATTCATTTTAAAAACGTGCATGCAAAATCGCATCTAAATAGCGTATGCTACAAATAATATTTATTTACATCAAGTACCGTACCACCGGCATCGGCCAAACAATTATTTTTATTTTTGAGGCACTACCAAGCTCCATGGGCGCAACTGTGTAATGTTTCGGCTTCGCTTTTAGTCATAAATCAAAATATCTACGTCCACTTATAATTTTAACTAATTAAATATCACGTGATTTATTCTAATATAATTAGTCCATTTTTATGACAGAAATTAGCAGCGCTTTCCAAACAAAAAAGGATATACTATTGAAAAATCTGTCAAATCTTTTAGAAATTTATTGCCGCACTTTTCTTCACCCCTTGATTATCATTTACCTATAATTATAATGTGAATATTGGGCCTGCCGAACAGCTGATTATGCGATCCAGCAGAGTAATCCTTAAATTAATCGGTATAAAATCGTAGAATGTTTTCTTCGCCTAAATAGTGGTCCATATATAGTCAAATTTTGTCGGGGAGTCCGAATCTGCAATCAGATTTCAACAATTTAGTTCGGGCCCCTTCCCCCAAATGCAAAAAATTTACCTCCAGCCTTAATTAATCCACCTTGCAGTCTGTTACCTTAAAGCCTGACAACAAAAACGTGCAAATTGACTAAAAATTATAGATTAAACATATCTTGCAAAAGTCACCCTGCTTTATTTAACGCCAGTTTTATACCTCAAGGAGATTACATTTGACAATACAACAGGGCCGATATTTTGTTTAAAAAATGGCGACATACACCCCCACTACACGAGTCAAATTAAAAATAAAATTCTAACCCGTGTCTACCGCTCACGTACATTGGTACTTTAATTTTCTGTACTAATTACTACAGCAGCCAATCAGTTTTTTGAACCTATATTAAAATGGGTTAATGATGATTTTTTTTCAGCCAATCTCCGCAACGATCTGGAATGTAAACTAAACAACCAATGAAAACTGATCCAGCAACAGTGTTACCATCTTTGATGTTAAAGTTTCGATATCGAATCGCACCGAAAGCGAAAATTTGCGAAATCAAAATTATACTGACATTTTTGTCAATGATCCAAACCTGTGTTGGTTGAAGATATTATTCTAATTACTATTTTGCTGTTACTCTAATTTCTATTTTCTAAATACTATGATCCTAACAATATCAGTGTATACGTATTATTTTAAGTTTTTTGCATCAGACCTTAGTCGACAATTATATTATTTTAATCAAATGCTGCGTTTCTGGCCGCCTAGGCCTGAAGTCGTGTCTTTTTGAGCAAGAGGTAGGCCTACTCTTGTAATATTGTCAAATCTTTCAATCAGATAGGCTACGTACATCATAGTAACTAGAGAGGGTCTAGATAGGCTTTTCGAGCTATTTTGATATAATTATTCCTATTGCTTATTTTGATTTAACTATGCAAAAATATTATTGGCCGCGCATGATGTCAGATATTTCGCCCCATAGTAACTAGATAGGGTATATAGATATATATACCCTATATGTATATATATAGCTTTCCGACCTATTTTGTTTCGCCCTACCCATAGTATAGAATTCTGCCGCATTATGTCGACAATTAAGACAATCAGCCAATGAGAATTCACTTCCGGCCAGCGCGGCAGGCCTAGGCCAATGAGGGATAAAGTAAGTCAACAATCCTATGTCAACAATCCTACATTGACTAGACCCGCTTGTAGGGGTCAAGGCATACTAGGTCAGGGGTCCAGACCAGACCAGTCGGCGAAAACATAGTATAGGCCTATCACGGGCAATCCTGATAGTCGGCGTAGACGTACGACTATCACGGGCAATCCTCATAGACGGCGTAGACATACGCCTATCATAGGCAATCCTCCTAGTGGGCTTTCGGGACACTGTCGATCATCCTAGCGCAGCGATCACTACCCGATCTGCATTTGGACGAGCGAGGTCGTATGGAACGTTGGACAAGGATCTCATCGCGGACGAGTGCAACACGAAAGCGAATACGTCTGGATGGTCTACTAAGTCTTGCGCACTCCGCACTGGCAGTGAACCTCTGCGTGCACAGTCATTCCTCGTTGTCAAGCGGAACATTGCCGATACGTCAGAGCTCTGAACGCCGGCTACCGTCCGACAGAATGACCGATGCTCAGGTAGGCTGTGATCATTCTTTCCTAACAATTTTGCACATTTCTTGTTTAGTCTGTTGTTTGGAAAGGACAACAACGCAGGGTATTCTAACCTAGCCCTGTGTAATACAAGCAACGCGACCATTAAATTATAAATTATTATTGTTAGGGATTGCTGCTTCGTTATTGTCCATTCCAAAAATAACACATTTCTTAGCAGTTCTACTTTTATAGCGAGTCGCCTAACGGATATTTTTCTTGTGCAGAATTTGCTGGCTGTGGGGAGGGGGGAGGGGGGGGGCGGTGCTAAAATAAATTTCAAAAAGGAAGGAGGTTTCCTACTATTCAAAACAGTGCATTTTCAATTTAGAACTGTAGGTCCTAGGCCCTGCTAACAGAAGGCCTACTGCAAATTTTCACTTAGATTTGGTCTACTAAAATGTGCTCCTATTAATAGACAAGTAGGCAAATAGCGAACTGGGCTATCATCTTGCCACTGAACCGC
>JAQIWG010000047.1:0-54082 GCA_034695025.1 Chamaedrilus cognettii | reverse complement strand
AACCTGTGTCAAAAGCTGAACATTAACATAATAGACATTAAAAAGGCGGTTAGTTAGTTAGTTAGTTAGTTAGTTAGATGTAGAATTAAATATTGCTACGCCTATCATAGTTTAGTTGACATGTTGACCTTGTGTGGCCCAAGCTCGAGGCACATAGTTCGGGTCAGCTGGTCCAGAGCTCCCTTGGAGGCGCTGTAAATGGCGTGCGCGTCGAAGGCCCTCACGGACGCCTGGGTGGAGAGGTTCACGATCGACCCCCCTGCCCCTCGCTCGATCATGCTCTTCGCTATGATCTCAACATCGAAACGATCGCTTAAAACAGATTTTTGTTTTAATTCGCGGAGGTGAAATATGACTCCTCAAATACTAGGTTAACTCAGTAAAGGTAGAATTCCGCTCATTTTCCATCCCAGCACAGGTTTGACGCTTGTAGCCAAGGACACACGCCGTCATTCGCGGCTATATATTGGCTGTAATTATGTGCAGATGTACAAGTCTTGTCGCACACTTGATGACGAAACAGAATGTAGGGTGCTGACACCATCAATGGTCGGCAGTGCATTAACATTCAAATCTATTTTAAACTGTTTCACCGTCCCTGGCTTCAGGCCTGGATTTAGACATGGGCAACATGGGCAACTGCCCAGGGGCGCCCACCAATTAGGGGCGCCCACCAACCCAAAAAAATATTTATCATAGTCATTGTTAATTAATTAGGCTACAGCTGAGCCAAATTTAGCATAACATTATAAAGTGTACATTACAATGTATTAAGTTCAAAAATTAGACTATGGGTTTTGTTTTGAGAAATGTTCCTCAGCACCCCTCCGCCTCCCCCATCATGTGCTTTCTGGGCGTCCACCATCTCGCTGCCCAGGGGTGCCCACCAAGGTAAATCTGGCCCTGCCTGGCTTTTCTCCTAGCCACAACAATGAATAGTAATGAATAGTAATTATGCCATGCAGACTCGTCGAGGCCAGCTGCGTACATGCACGTGTCGAGGAGGCTGGAGTGCATGCATAGTAAAGAATAGTAATGAATAGTAATAAATAGCAATGAATAGTAATTATGTCATGCAGACTCGTCGAGGCTTGCTGCGTGTCGATGAGGAGGCTGGAGTGCACGCATGGTAAAGGAAAGTAATGCATAGTAGTGAATAGTGTTTGAATTTAAGGTTCCACGCAAGGTTGTAAGTCTTTATATGGGGTCAGCCAGCGGTGGTGATTATAATCTCTTTTCAAAAAGTGCTGGTGACTATCATCTACTTTCAAAAAGCGGTGATGACAAATCACCACCGTCATCGTGGGAAGTTACGCCTGTGTTGTTACTGCCGGCATAGAATAAGAATGAACGTTTTGTAGATTCGTACTGAAATTTATGGTTCTGTATGCACCCTGAGTCGATGACTCGAAGACGTTCATCGCGGAGATTGTAGCTAAACAGTGAACTTTGATATTTGATTACGCCTAATATAATGGATAGAGAAGTTAACATTGGCTCGATGATTCTGCGTTCCTAACCAAGAGACCGACGAACATCACAGTATTGTAATTAGCTTCGTGTAAAAAATATTTAACCAATCGTCATTTTTGAATTCTGAGACGCTTGGTTGACTTAGACGATTCGTGACAGAAAATGCTAACCAATCGTCTTTTCACGAATCGTCCAAGTTAACCAATCGTCTTCAAATTTCAGCTTCTTCTGATAAATTAAAAAACGACGAAATACATGACACATTTATATTTAAAATCAGAATCAGCATACATAATGTTATCTGTCACGCAGCTTGAAATCAGCTACTAATTAAAGCACGAAACACTAAAATGTTTACAGAAATATTGAAATCATCGGCTGCCATACTCTTATATTGAGAAACAAGCTATTCATAGCTTTTGTATCTATAGTCAATCATTAATTCAAACAATATAACACTTACTGTACAAACAATTCTCATTTTACGAACTAGGCAAAAACAATCCATTTACAAAAAAAACTTAGATCCTAACGTTGGATACAATAAAGCACTTTTCACAATAGTGCTGCCTTACAGAACTTGCAATACACGACCGCTCACTGAGTTCTAGAAATATATGTAACGGCCTCCCAGCACAAACGATCAACATACTTCATACCATTACTTATTTACTTAAGTACTTCGCTTCAATTTTGTGCATTAAAGAAATCGATTAATTGAGCATATGGTCCAAATTAAAAAATTTCATGGTCATTAGCATTCCATAAAAGCCTGCCATAAAAAGGAAATACATTTTAACACTCGTTGTAAAATGAAATGATGTCTTGCAAAAACAGGACCTTAATTTTTATGCACCACGCAAAGCCAGCAAATCAGATAATAACACAACGCAATAGACTGCGTCAAATATCTGAGAGTGGATTCTATAGACGCACCTTTACGCCCGGCTCTGCACAGCTAAGAAACGGAATTTAACGGCATCCTTCACT
Source organism: Chamaedrilus cognettii (assembly GCA_034695025.1). Lineage (NCBI taxonomy): Eukaryota > Metazoa > Annelida > Clitellata > Enchytraeida > Enchytraeidae > Chamaedrilus > Chamaedrilus cognettii. Next base: position 51,619 of record JAQIWG010000047.1, on the reverse strand, counting down.
GCCATTCGAAAAACAAGCAATATGTTTATAAATTACAAAGTTAAACAAATAAATTTAGAGAAATAATGACGTTAATTTGAATTCAGTGTGGAAAAAAAAATTTTGCTCGAAAGCTATGACGTCATCTTTATTTAATGACGTCGTGTATTAATTAAAATGGACCAAACTAAATGCTTCTTTGAATGAGTTACCGGCTGCTGTTAAATTGTCTGCTAAGCAAATGTAAAGGCAAAGATGGGAACAAAGGAACGACTATAGAATCCACCCTAAGTGTTCATAGTTTAAATGCATGCAAACATTGCATCATTACACAGACACTACACGGTGACCCATAAAAAAATGTTATTTTACACTTTCAAAAACAATAGTCTAAGCGTCATACGTATGTTATCTGGTTGTAGCTTGTATAGACGCATAACGAGGACAGTGGGCATAACCATAGCAATATTGAACCATATAATACTTGATCAATAAACTGTAAAATTATGTTCTAATACAATAATAGCTGTAAAAATTACATGGTGAAGTGCAAGATGCTTTTTTTACGAACCACCGTGTATAAAACCCTTAATATTCAAACCTTGAAAATTCAAATTAAATTTTTTCAATGTCAAAACACTACAAATTAAAATTAAACCCTTTATATTAAGGACTTGAGCTGTGTGTGAGCAGAAATCTGAAGATCAAGTTTAATCTAAGCATGTAGTGGATAAGAAGGAAAATGCAAGCTTTCTGATACGCTGGTTCGTAAGACTTGGTTTAGGATCAACTACGATCATCCATCTCCGATTGTAATTATCTTAAAGTTCACAATTTGTAAATATTATACACCCTTTAGTAGAGTACCGGTACTTCAAAATAAACTTCCTAAAATATATGCCATAGCAACTATGTTTTTATTTTTTTGTAGTTTAGGGACCGTGCGTAGCACTAATACAGTCCAGTTCTGTTATACAGTCCAGTTCTGAGAGCCGGCGCAGAACTGCTCCCCCTTCTTTAGTCGCCCTTTACGACTCGCCCGGGGAGCTCTGGGCTGCAAGCCAATTCCTTGTTCCCCAGCTTGCAGGGGCTAGCAACTATGTAGGAAACTATGCTACGTATACGCATTATATACGTGACACAACGTATTTAACATATATTACATACGTAATATTGCGTATAAGCATTAATAGTATCAATTCGTCTACGGAATTCATCGATTTTACATTTGTGCAGAGTCTTAACAATAATTTAAACAATATTTGTGACAGTATTTCAAGCGGACAATTGGACAATTGACAATTTCAAGATAGTCAATCAAGCGCGATAAGGAGATAATGGGTCACTGCTCATAATGCCAGATACTTTATTTTGTTGTTCGACGGCACATCGAACACCTTAGATTACACTCACCTCAAACAATATCGGTCGTATAATAACTTGAAGAAAAATTAACGGCGTGCTGCATCATGGTTCTTGTGAAAAACTAATATTGAGCTAGAGTTCTACTTGCCATAAGTGAAATAAAATAGTGAAATACCAACCGACTCTGTTAAAAATAAATAACGACCATCTTGCGGACAATTTACATTTTCAGTAAAAATAGCGCAAGAGCAATCAGCATCGTGTGATTGCTCGTTCAAATGCAATCCGTACACTGGGCAATCCTTTTAATCACGCATTATAATATGGAAAAATGGGATTAGGGTCAGTGATGGGGATTATCTAAAGGATAGTTTAGAGTTTGCTTAGGGTCAACTTTATCCAAGTTTATCTTCACGTTTTATAAAGTCTGTTATTTTCTCATGTTAATGCATGATAGAAAGGATCGTCAACTTCTGTAACAAGATAAAAGTAAAAAAATTAAGTCAAGAGTTGTGACATAAACAATTATGATATGGTTTGCAACGTTAACTAGCCGTTCTGAGCGAGTGATCCTGCAATGCATAAAGCAACAGAGAACCAATAAAATCGTACACGCATTCAAAGATATTGCTAGATTGTACACGAATGCTCCATGTATCGGGACTAGCATGTACAATTGTACATTGAACAGTACACTGACGTCAACATATGACGTACATAAGAATTCAACAACAGACCTATTCAACAAACACCTGCCCAATGCATTTACAGTGACAGCCAAAACTTACTGCTTCTGCATTTAAAACCCAAACCATCGTTTACTGAATGTAGGCTTCAAACTTTATTGAATATCGTTAAATTTTGAAATTCAATCATCAGATGAGAGAGCTTTCAAGACCGTCTATAAACTGAACTGAAACGATGAATTGTAGATTACTGGCACAGTAGTTGACTCTTAGTTGACTCAGACTAAATTGTTAGTTCATTCTTCAATCAATCAAGAACATTGACAAATACCCAATGCCCAAGGCCCCAATGACATATTTCGAAGCCGAAACGGACGAAAAGCTCAATATTATTATTATTATTACTGTTAATGCCTGAAACCAAATCATTTACTCAGTGATAGACTCCTCAACCTTTTAACTGACATGTGTTATTCTTTCCTGCAATAGAATAATGCAAGCTTTGTCAATCAATGGTCAAATGGTACAATAGAGTTAGCGCACACGGCACTTCTAGGCTTTACCAAAAAATATGTTCAAGACAAATAAGTGTTCAGAAATTCTTTCAAGATTCAAATTAAAATGGACTGTGCACGTGCAATATCAATTGTTGATAGGGCTTGATAGCTGACGGACTGATCTTATAGCAAAATCTCCAATAACTTCGTAGGCAGTTTTACTGCTTTTATTTTTCTCATCGCCAATTGAGATGACCACAACCAAGCATAATTTGAATTTATCTGGTTGATAAATATTATCGCAAACGAATAGTTCATCACTGAACTGAGATTTAACTAGTCAAAACTCAGGCCACAGATAAGCAGGTCAAGAAAAAAATGTTTAAAAAATCAGCGCAAAGCTATAAATCGACTCCAATTACAGGACAAACAGTAAAAGTGTTGCAAAATGCAACATTAATTATTCTTTCAACAGGGTACACCAGAAATAGTCAGTAATCGTGCTGTTTAATAGCATACGCAAGTATATTTCATGATTTTGTAGTGTATACAAAATGCGGTTATTTAGATTGCATCTATCTTAAAACAAAAATTTCTCGCTCTATTAAATAAAATGAAATATATACTTGAAGGAAAGAAACAACTGGGGTTGCTTATAAAAAGTTACAAGTTTCTAAAAACAGTGAAATAGAAACTAAATCCGAATATCATGTTTCACGTGCAGCCAGGTCAAACAGTGATCTGATAGCAGAAAAATCTTACTATAGTATAGATCAGCTACTGTAATTTAGGATAGCCCCATATAATTCATAGGCCTTTCATGATTCGTAGAACAAAATTTAAATTCAAGATCATCAAAGATCTTCTCAGTCAAATTGTAACACACACAGAGTACAGAGAGCTGCCAATGGATACAGAAGCATGAAATAAAAATAAGATCGCTTACGAATTCTGTAAGCGCTCAAATACTTTCTAACAACAAACTAAAATCCTTCAGACATTAACAATGTACCATCGAGCAAGAAACAAAACAATCATTTAAATACAGCTGTCAACAACGAAATAGAGACACATGAATAATTTGATTTGATTTTCAATATTCACACAAACTATAGGCTACAACAAACTACTGATCTTTGAATCTAAGACAAACCAAAGAGCAGCTTTACACAATTAGCTAAAATTCCCTTCATTAGAGTGGTACACTGCCTGTGTGGCCGTGCCTGCCTGTCTTTTATGTATCGTAATAACTTATTTAAATGTTGAAATTGCATCGGCAAAATCGTTAAAAAGTTCTAGTGTTTCTGGAGATTCGCAGGATTTCTTAAAAAAAGATATCGAGTAGAGTGCAGCACCCTAGAGAGACTTGGTAATTTTTTTTTTCACGGCACCCAAATACTGCAATCTTGAAAAAAGCGTTAAATCAATGCGGCCTTTAATTACATATCGAAAATCTTCTTTATGTTATTTAAAAGCAGTGAAGAGACTAATGTATATACTAAATGTATATTTTATACTATATGCTCAATGCAAGTACATGACTTTTTTCCTGCTGGCTTACTTACGCTATATTGTACACTGGCACATAAACAGGAAACAAAATGCTGCCAAATCGATACAGAAGAATTAAATCCAAACAAGATCACTCATGAATTCAGTACCGCTCAAATACTTGGTGGATGCGCTGAAAATATATTCAAAGAGCATTCATGAGTTCTATGTATCGTAATGAATAATTTAATATTTACTAATAATCAAAATCAGCTTTCAGTAATTTGGCATATTGTGCAAGTGTATTACGCCCGTACACAACAATTGTCAATTTCGACTGCGTTTTAAATTATAACAATAATTCTCACCGTATTCAACGAATTTTTCATATATACAAAAATATTACATTTCAGTCAGTTCCTCATACTACTTATTCCTTGCTGCCATATTTTCCAGTATGATCAGTAGTACTGAGTATGTAGAACAAAACACAGTAAAGCCAGAACCCAGTGATTCCCAACACAGTGGCACAACGATAAACCTTAAAAGTGTGCACAGAAAGTCAGCACACATCCTGTACTATTGGAAGATCCCAAAGCATTTTTCACAAGTGTTTCTCATTTAAAAGTAGTGGTCAAGATTCCTAAGCGAGGCTTAACAAGTTAACACGTCAATTCCTGTAAAGATGCTTTCATAAGAAAACACATCAAAGAAAATAAACCATGGCAATTTTTTCACATGCAAAAGCATTCTTCCAAAACCTTCTCTCTTAACAATATCTACCAATCACCGACGTCGACAGCCATCTTCATTTACAAACCACCGACAGTCAACGAGCTTCCAATGCTGCTCGCATCCGCGCTTGCAGCTTCTCTTGAAGATGCAAGCGTTTTTCTCCCTGCAATTTACAAGGAGAACAGACTCCCCCTGCCGAGTGCATCAGTAATTTCCCCTATTGAGCTTGCAAGTACCTTCCCTTGATGAGTGCGCTAGCACCCCTCCTGCCCAGTGCGTCAGTATCTCCCCTTCGGCAAGTGCATAGGTACCTCCCACTGATGCGCGCGTCAGTACTCCCCCTGAGTGCACCACTACCCCCTCCTTACGAGCGCACCAGTACTCCCCCTGCCGAATGCATCAGTGTCCCTCTGCCGAGTGTGCCACCACCTCCCCTTTCTGAGTGTACCACTACCCCTCCCTGGAGAGTGCGTCAGTACCTTGCTGGTGGCTGAAATGTAGCGGTGGTGGACTGAGAAGTGGCGTTAGTCGTGCCGCTGTACTGTGCACCTGAGTGAGTGCTGCTGCTATGAAGGTTGTGACTTGATTTCTGCATCGCAGACAAAATTTTTTACCACCGATCATAGTTTGTTTGTTGTTTAATGGCACAGCAGCACACGAGGGTCCTTTTAGTGTCGGACTAATAAGAATGGACAACAATTAGAAGAAAAGGTTACACAGGTAGAATTGCGCGTATCGTACTGCTAGCGCACGCAAAACAGCAGCAGTTGAGGTGAAATGCTAATTAAGACAGTCACAAGTAACAACAACACAAAAATTACAACAATTGCAGTTGAGGTCCCAGATGCCGTCATCAGACGCCGAAACGGACTCTTAACCCACTATTATTATTATTATTATTGTTACAACAAGCTTCCTAGAACTTGAGGCTTCGGTAGCTTGTCAAATTATACACAGTCACAGTAATGCAAGCCAACATACGACATAAATGTGCTAAAACAGCAACTCTCCAAATACAAGCCTACTAGCTTATGGTTCCTCCTTAAAGAAGGCCAGTGAAACGCAGCCAGTCAACAAAACAGTTATATTTAATACCTCATATTGCGTAGGACAAATTAAAGAAAGATGATCACTGGAACGAATCCTTGAAAGAACAGAAAAAAGCAGAAGAACAGAAGAAGTGAACTAATCTCTAACTAAGATGAGAGATATAAAAAACACAGAATGCCGCCCCCAATCACCTGGTAGTCAGAAGGCATGCCGGTGACGCTGGTGGTTGTGGGGGGGAGGGTGGACAACTTCGCGCGCTTGGCAGGGGGCTGATTGTGGTCGGACGACTGCCCCCCCATTATCGTTCCGGCCTGGACATTCAGACTCACGCTACAGCCTCGCAATAATTAGACTGGTTTGCCTTGAAAATAACTGTTGAGACAATTGTAAGCGATGTTAGAAATGGCTTGGCAAAACTAAATATCTTACCCTATTGCATGAAGTGTATTGGGAAAAGAAGGGCTGTTACACTATGCCCACAAACACACACATACTCGCGATTTGTGGCCGCATTCTCCGTTTATGCAAGAGTAGGCTATTGCAGCCATGGTCACCCGCCCTCCACTTTATTCTATCCATCGCATCCTCACGTCTCAATCCTCTACCTGATCTGGTCAACTAAACATATCTGGCTATTATAGGCCCATAGAATAAATAATTAAGTTACAGAAGAGTGGCATCAATGCACAAAATAGCAGATATGCTTCAAATTACTAATTCACAATTGAGAGACAGAAACTGTATGACTGCGCAGTGCTGTTGTTACCTTGCTAGTGACAGTATCGGCCTTATCTTCGTTCTCGTCGTCCGTGAGAAACTCTCGCTTCGGATACGGAATGGGACCGTTCTCAAATATGCTGCAGCGACATCAACCCAAACCAGTTACAGACAACGCATCGGCGAAAAATATCAGAAACCTTCATTCGAGCATAAAAAATCCCCAAAATTACATTATTTTAGTATCAAGTGGGAAGAGAATATTCCTGTATCAAGTATCAACAGTCAAGGGAATGCTCAACGGCACATACATGAATATGTAGCGGAAAAAAACTTCAGAAAAAATGACTAACATACAACTATCTTAAATTAATGAAAAAATTAGTGCGGACTCCTATATTATACGCTAGAAAACAATAAAAATATATCATCTGAAAACAATGTCAATTAAGACAAAATAATTTGAGCTAATGATGCCTAATTACGGCCCCTGTCCCTTACAGCTCAATAAATCTCAGCTATATCCACCACATTAAAAAGAAAGATTTTCATATACATATCACCAATAAAACACAAAGCGCATAGACACAGAATTCATCGAGTCGTGAAGACACAAATGACTGACTCTCGCGAAGGCAAGGGGTCGTCCTTGAAGAACTGGTCGGCCATCGCCTGGTCGGAGGTGATGCGCTTGGTCGGGTCCATCAACAACATCTTCTGCAGCTGACACAAGCATTCCACGTCAACAGTCACCACTTTGTTGTACAAACAACCACCACTTAGTTGTACAAACAACCATCACCTAGCGTACAAACAATCATAACTCTGTTGTATGAACAATCGGCACTTTGTGCAAAATGATGATGATAAATCACCACTGATGCTGCACTTGCCTTTGTCACGGAATACTTTCATTGGCCGTCAAGCCCTGACACTCGACTAGTTCAAAAATAACGATGAAAGCTACACTTTTCTCTCATTTGTATTCTCAGAGAAAACTGAGCTTTTCTAGTTAAACTTTTTACATCGCACAATGACTAGCTTTATGGTGCTACAAATTAAACTGAAAAGCGTCCTATGCGATTGATACTGCAAGATGGCGCTCTAGAAGGGAAAAGATCGCATTAACAAACCAGCAAAGTGTGATACACACAAATGATGAGAATATATCATTAATGAGAAAATAACTATCATACCAAGAGAGAGAAGCCAAATAGAAAAAATTATGAACAGAATTAAAGAATAAATCAATAAATCAAGAAATAAATAATTAATTATGCTGTAATTCCGACACAAATAACCGGCAATATGATCAGTATTTAGCGTCGCGAGTATCGCTGAGCACATTACAGACCAGATGAAATGTGCTGCAGTCAGGCCTCAACTTATGCTTCTCCATGTACTTGGCCAGTGTACAGCTCTGATAACTAGACACACCACAACTCACTCAATCAGCTCCAAGTCGATCTTCAAGAAACGGTCGACAAAATCGCCATGAAATCCAATCAAACAGTGAATGTGATAATATACGAACATATTGATATGAAACTGCAAACAAAATTTAATGTCAAAAAACGATTTTGATAGTCTTTGATAAAATATTAAAACCCTATCAAAAGGAAAACAAATATTCTGATAACTATCGCCATTGAATAAATTTACTTAGTGCTCACAGGCTCAATGAATTCAACTCCTCTACCAAAAACCATGAAGTAACCAGGAAACAGTTCAATCATGCTTAGAATATAAAAATACTTCTTGGTACCTGTTCTTCTTGAAGTCCTTCATCAGAGTGCCATACTCCGGCATTTTCTTCATGTCCTCCCAGTCTCGATCTGTCGCAACGCCAAGCATTAAATTAAAAAATTTACCGCCGTACACAGTCGGGAAGAAAACAAAAATAATATACATTTGAATTTTATTTCTTTCAAGTCGGCTAATAAATACATTATCATTTCTTCTGAATTTTTTTTTATTCAATGAACATGTGGCATATAAATATACTAAATATTGCTGTTAAATTTGCAGTGCAACCACACGCACTAATTAGATTTGTAAATCCACTGAAGCGCAGTTTAAAGAAATTAAATGTGCCTCACCATATTTGCGTGTAGGGCAATCATTGTTCAGAAATCACTACGTCAAATACCCACCGGGTTCCATAATTCATGCAAAGCAAAACTAGACAGCTTCCGATCGGACAGTCGACCATGACTTCGTTATGAATGAAATCGCAACAAAAAAAGCTAAAGAAATTCATCAACTTATTAACATCTAGCGTCAATGCTGCAACAAACTACGCAGCGTAATACCGTACACACCAAGCATTATGAAAAGCAGGAAATGACAAAGAACACATAATGTCAATTTGAGTCTTCAATTACGTATAGATGATCACAGCTCAGAGATTGCTTTGGCTTTGACAGTGTAAGGACGGTATAATCTTCTTTACAACACAGTACGTGTAGCAACAAAGATTATTACAGTCAGATTCTGGGTGGAGGGCCACGCACAGAACCGCTTCCCCGTCTTCAATCGCCTTCTACGTCTCGCCTGGGAAGCTCTGGGCTGCAAGCCAATTCTTTGTTCTTCGGCCTGCGAGGGATAGAGCTGAGAGAAGTACGTACCTTGAGGGAAGCCCATGATGCTGAAGATGCGGTCGAGCTGATCGTGGTGGTAGGGGTTGGTCGTCTTGAGGTCCTCCTGCCGGCAGTGGAAGATCGGCTCAAACGTCAGCAGCTCGGCAAATATGCACCCGATGGCCCATATGTCTGCAACAGCGCACGCACAATAATAGCACAGCCCATATGTCTGCAGCAGCGCACGCACAATAGCACAGCCCATATGTCTGCAACAGCGCACGCACAAAAGCACTTATTGACAAGTTCTGCAGCAGTGCACGCACGATAGCACTTATTGACAAGGTCTGCAGCAGCGCACACAGAACAGCATGGCTCATAGGTCTGCAGCAGCACATGCACAACAGCACAGCCATATGTCGTCAGCAGCACACGCACCACAGCACTAACTTGCAACAACATTTCAGGGTTTTCTTCTGTAGCCGCTATACAGAACACCAATAACACAACAAGACTATAAGGTCACCAACCGATGGCCTTGGTGTAGTGCCGCGCCGCGAGCAGCAGCTCCGGTGCTCGATACCAGAAGGTCACAACGACAGGGTCAAGATCGGCAAGGGGCTTGATCGGTGCATTGAATAACCGTGCAAACCCCATGTCCGCTGAAACCAGCAGAGGCACGCTAACAGCATGAGCACGGGACCATGCCAACATACAGGATATAGGCTAGCGCCAATAACTGTGTACACGTAATTGTAGACATATATAGATTTAGCAGCAAAAATATTAGAAATAATTAAAGTATAAAATTAATAATAAAAATAGAAAGTACTAGAAATAATTGTCTTGCAAGCAAAACGAAGATGTTCTACGATTATAATAAATGAAAACAACACAAAAATTCATATGCCTCAAGTAAATGAATGAAGATATATAGATGAATAATTATTTAATTCCTGAGGGACTATTATTGCGACATTATAACATTACGTTAATTAATCCTATAGATATAACAGACCATAAAAAAATGTTCCTTTGTAAGTATCGCTCTTTTACTACAACAGTAGTAGCATAGTAGATCTGAAAGGAAAGCTGCGTATCAAACCAACTCATAAACTAAAAAACCTAGGAGCACATACAAACCGATTTTAACCCTTCCCCGCTCACTGCCTTCACCCATCACGAGAATATTGGCTGGCTTCTACAAGCAGATCGCAAATTCATAAACGATTCGCAGCGAAAGTTCCCAATGTTTACAAACAAAAACACTGTCAATGTGATAACTTTTCTTTTGAATATTTAACATGAAATATTATGCATGTAACAGTACGAGTTCATCCATTCTTACAAATAAATTGAGATGATGCACTTGAACAGAATCAGATGACAATAAGAGAGGCTCACATAAGCGCAAGTAAATAAATAAACGCTATGCATATTATCTATAAAAAATGATACGATTTATTTCAAAATCATACATGACAAAAATCATACAAAATATGGTTGATTCCAGAAAGCATCATAAGGAAGATCATTGTTAATCCGAATGTTATATTGTTCAATGGATTGCTGTACAATATCCACTATCAAATATTTGATGACAATATCCAATGATCATTATACATCCAAACATCTAGAGAGATCGAGGCAGCCTAAGCTAAATTCAAACTGCTATGCAAAGTACCAGTCTGCACACGTAAAGTTGTAATAAAGATACTTGTAGAGCTCTGCAATCTATAGTCACAACACACCTAAGCGTGGTACACTGGTAGTTGCACTTTAGAAAATAAATTTATGCTACCATAGGCAATCCGCTAGTTTTAGCGAAACGAAGAAGACTATCAAGGACGTACGAGATCCCGATGCAGGACCCAGTTGGAGTGGAGGTAGTGAATGCCGTCGAGGATCTGGTAGAGGAGCGACTTGACCATGTTCTTTGGCACGTTCACCGTCTTCTTGTTTGCCTTTGCTGACCGGTGAAACTTGATGATGTGCTGCACGCAAATCACATCCATCGTCAGCCAGAAAATCACATCTATTTGCAGCCAAGCAATCACATCCAATATCAGCAACACAATCACATCCAATATCAGTCAAATACACGCTATGCAGGCTACAGCATTGACTTGAACATATCTTGAAAAAATTTCAATTTTTTTATACACGAAAATAAAAAACCTATGTACATGTATGATAGTTGCAATTAGAACACCTTGATGCATAATGAGCATAACTCTAAAAATTTCAGAATAATTCAATAGAACTTCCAGCAGAGCTGCTACATTCAGCATATAGCCTAATAGGCTTTAAAAAGAAAATTTACTCCACAAAATACTCAAAATTACCATTGTGTTCAAATGATATTGATTTAATAAGGTTTATAAGAATTAAAATCTCACCAAGAGATGGTGTTCTGCATGATCAAAGAGAATTAAATCTCACCTAGAGATCCTCTGCATAATCAAAGAGAATTAAATCTCACCCAGAGATCGTGTTCCGCATAATCAAAGAGCAGCCAGACTTTGCGGTCGACGTGTGAGAGAAAGACCTTCTGCAGACTGATGACGTTCTGGTGCTTTAGCTCTCGAAGCAACTGCAATGGTCAACAACACTAAATAATTAATTTAACATTAAATTTAAGATAGACTGCGCATAATCAATTGTTCAATTTCAACTTGACCGACCGCTTGTAAACATGCAACTAAAAATGCAGCATACAACATACTGGTGCGTCATTGTACCGAGTGCCGAGTACCGATAGAATATGGTATGGTTAAATTACATAAATTCAAGCTACAACTGAAAATAATGACAAAATCAATGCGGATAAATTTCTTGCATTGATCACTAAATAATATCAATGAAGAATGCAAGCGCAATAAAATCCGCATGTAAAAATGCTAATTTTCTTATATGTCTAAATTTAAAGAAGATCCTAATAAGTATATATGCAAGACTCACAGCAATTTCGCGACAAGCGGACATGGAGATGCCGCATCCTTCAATTTGCTTCAGCGCATACTCGTGCAAATCAGGCTTCGCATCAGGACTGAAATAAAGCGAACTCAATGATTTAATAATAAACACGAATAGATGAGGGGAGATTATATCAGAGGCCCCTTCATTATGAGCATCTTTCAATTGTAAAAAACTATTGGACTATTATGGTTTACTTTAGCTTGCATGTTGTAAGAATATGAAGATTCAGGTTTAACAAGCAGTTAAAAAAGTGACACAAATTAGGGTGTCAATAAATAAACATTCATACAATACAAGCAGATCTTACCATAGAAATATAAATGCAAATATGATAAGCAAATACGAGTGAGATGAGAACACGAGAGAAGGGCAGACAGCTATCGTACCTATCCTTGCGCGTTGCCTTGTAAACATGACCATACGTGCCACGGCCCACCTTACGCCCCTCAAACTCAAACTGTTCTTCCACTTTCTGTCGCTCCGAAGCAAGTCGAACTTTAAAGTCGTAATCCATTTCGCGGAGGTTAGGTCCTAACTTCCGTCATTAGGCTACAGCTTACGTCCAGCTGACATCATCAGGGAGGGTGACAGCTATTGCACCAACCGCCCCTCAGAGTTCTAGCGCAGCGCTAGTCTATTTGACCTCGGGGGTAAGCACCCTGTCACGTGACCTCCACTGTCAGGGTCCGGCGAGCCGAAACAGGCATTTTGAATTCGAAAATATCAGCAATTTGATTTTATTGGAGATGCTCGATGTTTGTTTTGACAGCAACCGGAGGTAGTAGTTTATCGTAAATCACGGTCGCAGCTACGCATGCAACAGTATACTACACTAGCCACGCCCATTTGACCACGCCCATAAAATGAATCGGCAAGAGCTGATTTTAGCAGCGGTGCCGTTGATTTACGGTTCATTCGTCGCTGATTTTCCTTAATTCACCGTTGATTACGGTTGATTTACTGTTATTTCACCGTTAATTTACCCTCGATTCGCCGTATATTTATCATTGATTTGCTATCGAATAACCGTTGATTTATCGTTCATCTTGTCGTCGATTTACCTTGCCCTACCTTCGTTAAGCAGTTAATTTGCCTATGGTTTGTATGAATTTATCGTTGCCACCTGCAAAATGTCAAACTCGAGCTGGAATTCTTTGCATATTTTGGTGGGGTTTGTGGTGGAGTGTAATTTTAAGGTCGGTGTGTGAGTATCTATGACTATTACCATCCGGTTTTGTTTTTTGTAGTATCTTATCTGCAGCTGTCAATGTTGGCCTACTGTCGTGAACATATCATTAACCTCTATCTCCTCTATATTTTGAGAATGGACAAAGTTGCCTAGCAAGCAATATTCAGATTTATCACAATACTATAGACCTCCAGATGTATAATTGCATTTTAAACTCACCGGGAATTAGCAATGCAAATGGAATGCCTCATTTGCATACATGACAAATCAATGCAAAATTTCCATAAGTATAGAAAACAACCCATAGTTCGAGTGAAAGCAACAGATCGACTTGAACAATATTCACTGTGAAAAACTGCTGCAATGAATACAAGGTTTACAAAACAACGAACAATTTTGGCCATGATCCGCACTAAAATCTACTTAAAATAAAAATGCACTTGATATGATAAAAAAGAACACAATGTTAATAAGGTCTCCAAACACCGCTGCCTTCTTGCTCCCGCATCGGCATACTTTGACCATCAGACGCCGGATCGCTAAAACCCGTATCCTCTCCTCCAACGGAACTTGGATTCATCCGAAGACCACCAATGACTAGATTTGAGGGCGCTTGAACACGCCCTTCTGATAACCCCTCATCAACCCCTGCCACTTCCATACGTTCCTCACCAAGTTGACTGCCAGCCTGAATCAACCCCAAAGTCGACGAACTTTTGCTCATTCTATAACGTGGTTGAGGGTCCTGTAAGTTAACACCAAGTGAAATAAATCGTTGAACGCTAGTCTCTCGGCTGGAGGAAATAGGCGATCCTACTCCTTGAGGGGAGTAATGAGCGGACGGAGCTAAAAACGTCTGAAGCATCGAATGTGCTTGACTCCCGCGCTGTAATGCAGCGGGTTGTGAGTAGGCTTGACACCTAGAAGCTTCCATGGGATACGGAATCGTCAAAGGTTTCGATGCGCGGCTTCGGGTTGCATCAACAAGGCGCGTATCAAATCCCACAAGAGATCTTTCAGGGTTGATGTTCGTACCATAAGATGTAGATCTTGAGAAATCACCTTTACTGGTCTTAAATTCACCCCTATGTAGTGTTTTCGTATCTCTGTCTTCACCGCACTCCACACTACTTTTGTGCTTATATCTTTCACTGAATCTCTCCTGGCTGCTCGCAAGGAACCCTCTCTCCGCCACACTCAAACCCTGCTGTCTATCGCCCTGCCAACCAGCTCCCTGCTGAGATTCTTCCCCTCGCAGCCTCCACTCCACCTCAGTCTCCATAAACGGAAGGCTCAGAGCTGCTGCTGCTGCTGATGTTTCACCCCCAGCTGCGAAAGACTCGAGGGTGTAGAGCGCCTCACCTGGCCCCCCGAGGGGAGAGGTCCCAAGGGGAGGGGCCTGCAGGGCGAGGTCCCTCATCGGCTCCTCGTCGGCCCCTCGGTAGGAGCCGTGACGCCAGGAGGACGAGATGGCGTCGGAGGAACTTCGTCGACGAACACCGGAAAAAGAAGAAGAACTCTGGTCCGAGGCTCTGCTGTCTGAATGGTACAGAGGATTCAGTGTGATGCTATACGATAGCAGTGGGAATATTTCAGACTATCATGTAAACACTAATGTAGGCCTACTCATTATAAGTTAATACCGTATACTGTATTGTATTGATATCAGACTCATGCTGTACTTACTTCATAGCCAAATTTACGCCTTAAAGGATCTCTTGCCAGAGGATAATAGTTATTTAAAATTTGCATCCTTGAAACACTTCGAGAACAAAATAAAGACTATAGGCTAGATTTATGGCAGAAATATTTAATGCATTTTCATGCTGCCAGGCCTACTATTGGGAATAAGCATTAATATAAGTTAAACATCACCACCAGTTTAATATCAAACAGACAATAATTCACTATCAGTATTATATCCTGTATCAAATTGACTTACATGCATTTAGACTTATCAGAGATAAGCCTAAGCGCCGTAATGAAAGCGTTCGATCGCGCTAAAATATGATAACGAAACTTATTCCGGTCAAAATGGATCTGTGATTCGATTTAGCCTAGCTACATGTAGGCCTAAATCAAATCAAGTGTCACCCAACTTGAGCAGGAAATGTACACGTATTTCCCGTTATAAGGCACATTTTGGAGCCAACAATCAGCAGGTACACTTGTGCTAAGAACTTAAAAGCCTAATGCAACTGTAAGCCTAATGAATCATGTATGAGCCATGCATTATGCAAGCGTAACATAGATAAAACACTGTTAAAAATAGCAGTAGATATAAGATAGATAAGGTCGCTACAGAACACAGCCTGATAAATAACCCTGCACATTGGTCTATTTCAGAACTCGGCATTGCTCATTGGCCGAGTATAAGTTTAGCAGTCGCTTCATTGACCTCTAATGCACCTAAAATCTGCAATATTCCATGCATTTGGGGAGAGGTTTAGTTGCTGGGGTATTGAAAGGAGAACCAGAGAGAGGTTACGGTAGGTTATCAATTATTTCATAACCCGCTCAACATATTATACAACAGAATTTATCTGTAATATCTTGCATAGACTCTGGGTACAGAGGGTAGGATGATGCAAAAAGACTCAAGGAGCATGAAGCTTAAGACTGTCATATCAAACATTTTGAAGAGAAGCATTGATGTAGATAAGTGGAATCTATTGAAAATTATTTAGTGTTTCAAATTATTTATTATTCATCTCTAGTGCTACATACTAAACTAAACCAACTAAAAAAACCAACCATGGTCCATGCTATCGAGTACTGAGTACTAAGTACTGACCCTGATCCATGGTCCATGCTATCGAGTACTGAGTACTGAGTACTGACCCTGATCCATGGTCCATGCTATCGAGTACTGAGTACTGAGTACTGACCCTGATCCATGGTCCATGCTATCGAGTACTGAGTACTGACCCTGATTCATGGTCCATGCTATCGAGTACTGAGTACTGACCCTGGTGCTCGCCGTACTCGCTCGTGTCCGACCCATAATCCCGCTCGCCCTGCAGCGATAGGCCGCGCCGCAGCAGGCTCACCTGACCCATATTCGGCCCGAACTGACCCACATTGGGCGGCACACTCTGTCGCTGCCGAGGGTCGGCGGCCAATCGAAACGGAAGGGGGTTGAGCCGGTGTTGGAATATCAGACTGTCGTCCGTGTGCAATTCTGAAAATTGAATTACACAAGAATTATGAACGATACAGATTTTCTATATCATGGGTCACATTTCTAAATACAATTCTGAATCGGTAGTGTATTAAATACAAATTAGAAATGTGCAATACAAATAAGAATGTTGCGTCTTTAATATATAGCAGAATGCTCGACTGTGCGCACTTGTGCAAAGCCAATGCACTTAATATTATCAATATCAGAACCTATATAAACGGAACTTTTAATAGCTGCTTCTTAATGGTCATTTCATGCGATCTCTACTGTATAAAAATTTATAAAAATTTATAGCATCATTATCATCGCGTGACCTTTTATGGAAAAAATGGATTATTGGAGGAACTGTTTAACTTTCGCAAATTTTGAGCAACACACAGCCCTCAAGCTCCAGGTCTCGGTGTAGCAACTGCAACCCTGCACCACACCACATGTCATAAAAAAATTGGTCCTCTTTGTCACAAAATAATGCAATATGTTTTCAATATTTGCTTGAAACGGGAATAAATTTTTTGTCCGAAATCATGGTTTCAGCTAAATTAGCCTGTATTACTATTGAATGCGCGCTTTCGTGCGCTGCGTATTTTCAGTTCCATAACGCAATCTGCTCT
Organism: Chamaedrilus cognettii; assembly: GCA_034695025.1. Taxonomy (NCBI): domain Eukaryota; kingdom Metazoa; phylum Annelida; class Clitellata; order Enchytraeida; family Enchytraeidae; genus Chamaedrilus; species Chamaedrilus cognettii. The sequence goes on along the minus strand of JAQIWG010000047.1, from coordinate 34,557 downwards.
TTACACATTGTTATGATGTCGTGTGTACTAGTCATTTGAAATTTGACGCAATGAAAAATCACGAAATCTGTTCTTGCACTCAACCTTACAGTATACACTGCACTCAACCCTACAGTGTACATGTACACTACAGTAACAGAATCTTTACAGCAACACTACACAGTGAACCGCACTGTCTCTCTGGATATAAAACGTACAATTTGACGCACGCGTCAACGTTCTATAATGATCCATTAAATGACACCTGATCGAGAAAATCCTGAAATAGATTATTGAGGCTACACGCGGAGGGCGCGTGTCACGGCATGCAGCACGCGAGTCACCCCCTGCGACAGATTGAAGTCAATTATGGCCGATGGAACTAACAGAATTCGTTAAGCTCTATTAAAATGTGATTTGTGAGTGGATAAGTCCTCGGATCTGTGAGCTCGCAACATCACACATCACAGCGTGAACAACCAATCAACGACGCAGAGACAAATCTCTCGCTGTTTCTGTCTTAATTAGCGTCTGTGCCAACTTGCACTAAGTCTTGCACGAGTCAGACTCATGGATAGGAAAAAGCACTGCCAGCACGCTGGGTAATGGTAGATTCGAGTGCCACGTTGGGCACTCGAATACGCTACATGTAACCGTCCACCGTTTGCCGCTAATAGACTCGCCACACTCACCATTCCTCAAGATAATCGTCGGTAAAAATTGACCCCGTTGCTAGAGAGAATAGGCTATTTCAATATAGATAGCGATCAATTCGGATCCGTAGACGCGTATTGAAAATGCCTATAGTTCCTTTCAACGGCTAATTAATGCGTCTGAACACTTGGTGAATCAAGCGTGCTAATCTTGACCGATTTAACGGTAAATTCAATCCGTCGAGAACTTAGATGTTTTGTTTGAAAAATCAACGTCAATGAACTGCAGTTGCATCGGGCATATTAGTGACTGTTCTAGAAAGGGTTCGCTTGGATGCTTGACACCGCACGGTCAGGTGACTGTAAAGGATTGGAGAATGTAGAACGGCCCAATTTATTTTTAACGATAACAGTATAGAACAGATCACGCATAGCCTACTCTAGGCCTATGTAATAATATCTGAGCTAATCGAATACATTGAAGGACATTCTCAGTGAACGAGGCATGAATTATACCTCTCCTTACAGCCCTTCCCCCCCCCCTCCCTTCGAGCCCTTTCGCCTGATCGTTCCCTAATTGAACACCCATTTGACGTGTAGGTCCCTATTTTTTCAGTTAGGCTGAGGCGCTATCGAGTGAGTTGAAAAGACACCGGCCACATCCTTCCGTTGCATGCCGTTTAAGACTTCCCCCGATGAACGATCGTTTGCCTAATGACTCAAATCTCTCTCCCCTCGGCCCGATAGCAGCTCTAATGTAAATACAACGCGCGCGCCCCGGCGTCAAATATCTCTCGAATTTATTGCATCGGTTCTGACGTGACAGTGTTTGGAGCGCGGCGGGGCGGGCCCAGTTAGATATCGCACCCCTGCTGCGGCACCACTGTCGGCACTCGGCATCTGCCCTAACCAAGGAGCTCTAACTTAGAGGCGGAATCGGCAGGCGCCAAAAAAACGCCCACGCAAGCGGGCGAGCAAGCAAACATCCAGGAGGAGAGACGGAGAGATAGCGAGCAGGACAAAGACGCGGAATGTGCATCTGCTTTCGTTCTTTCTTACAAAGACACCATTGATCGGTGTCGAATTGGCTGTAGGGGCAGTTTGCTGGTACTGATACCCTATAGCGGCGGCGCTGGGCGCGCAGGTCTACACACGAGCGAAAGCTTTCAATTAAACACGCGCGTGCGTCATGCACTCATGAATCACGCAGCACAAGTGGAGGCATTACAGGGGCAGCAGGGGCCAATGACCTCCATCAATTTTTAACTTTAATTGTTTCCTTAACATTTCCCTCTGGAATGCGCACTTTCACTCCAATGCATACTTCCACCCCTCACCCCCCCCCCCCCCCGCCCCGGTCAGAAGTTCCTTTAGGCGAGTATTACGATTAACGCAAGGCCCAGGGACACTAAACTCTCTGGTTTTGTGTGCATTTAATCAGCGCTTTGTGGGTAACTTACCACCTTTAGGAATTGATCGACGCCCTCTTAAAGCGAAACCATTTGACCACCACTACACAAACTGAAAGGGGGGAGCGGACACTCGACAGGCAAGTAACTGGGAGTAACAACAAGCCGTTAAAAATAGCTCGCACGCCGTTAGTGAGCGGATCAACCTTCAACAAGGGTCGAATTGCATAACAGATTACAAAAAATCAATATCTATTTTGCCTAGGCCTATGTTGTATAGCCTAAATAGATTTTTTAGTTTATATGTTTACTGCGTGTTTACTGCATGAAATTTTTGCTGCATGTTATTTTTGCAGTTTTGACTCTGAGAAATTTGGCAGCATTTAAGTTTCGTGTTTTTTGAGGACTGCCCGTTATAAATAGATTGTGCAACGTTATCTTCGCGCATGAAATTTTTGCGAGTTTTTGCCGATTCGCGAAATTTGCGAAAATTACATGCACACAAAAATTTTATGTTTTACAGTATATCGATGATAACTTGGAAAGACGCTCAATGCTAGGTGGCGCATTGAGCTGTCGTCGGCCCATGACTCGACGGAATGCAAATTTGACCAAAAGTATTTCTGGCATTGCCAATAACATATCAACTGAGTCATCGAGTTTTCATTGCTAAAAGAACGCTCTTATATCAGTTCATGTCAACAGATTTTCAATAGCATTAGTCATATTGGAGATTCAAACTTACCTAGCTTATATTACATATGCAAGGTACTGACAGCATTCATCACAGTATACAGAAGAACAGTGTCAACTGTGTAATATAGACAAATTAGAAGGAAAGAATGACTTTTCACTACAAAATGAAAGAATTCCCTGCAAGCCTACTGAAAAGCATACTAATTAAGCGTACTAGTTTTGTTGCGGACGTCTCTCGGACCGTCGACAGTAACCTTGATGGCTCGCTGGTAAGTCGCTACTTGTGGTGGGTTAGTGCAGACCGTGATCGTTACGGTGAAACTCTTCCCTGCGACACACAACGTAATCAAGACTATAACTCAATCCACTCTAACATCGTGAAACACTTTTTGTGAAAAAAAATAACGTATAAACAAATTTATACGATAATTAAACTATTGCCAAGCTTTAAATGTTCATTGTTCACGTGCTGCAAAAGCCTACAAAAAGTTTGCAAAACAAAATAAAAAATCTCAAGCAATCAAGCTATAAATGAATGAAGCATGCTATTCACGCTATTCGGCGCGCTATTCGGCGTCATCAGGGTTGTTCACCGAACAGCTAAAAAACTAAAATTAAAGAATCATCAAATGATTTAAGCATATATATCTACGTATCAAATCGTTGCCTATGCACGATGCCAGGGCGCAAGCATGGATTAATCTTCTATAAATTTGTATTCAAGCCACTGTTTAAAACTGCAGGGTTCCATCTCAGATCAATTCAGATAGCTGTATTGTAGCGTGTTACAGCATAAAGCTATGCATAAACTGGTCTTTTCGCCGAACTGTCAGTTAAATCTCTTTAAAACGGACCAACCCTGGATGTCGATTGGTGAAAACGGAATGTATCTGTATAACAATGAAAACTCTACAGAGCGAACTCTCGCACTATATAATGGCGGTGTGCATGTATGGCATGTATTGCATAGGGTTTGGCGAATCGTAGAATGCTGAGCGTACATGTAATTCTGGAGATAGGCCTACCACTTCAACAACGTTGTTATTAACTTTTCTGCTCTTAACAATTAACTAGTTTAATTAATATGAATCTGTTTCGCCTTCATGCCTAGGCCTAGTTCCAATAGCTTACAATTCGTAAGCCGTGACTTTCAGGTACATAATTGCTGAACTCAGATGATTCCTTCATCTGAGAATTTTTACCTACTTTTTTTATCCACTAAGGTTAATTTAATTAAATAAAACGGAGAAAAAGTAGAGCCTCTGTCATTGTTTTTATTAACCCTCATGATTACTGTATGATTCCATGAGTCCATAGTAAAAGATAGAAATTTTGAGTTCAACTATTTACAAACCATTGATTTATTTGCAATACAGATCCACATCAGAACTTTGGCACGGTACAGTTCAAGGCTGCTTAGTTTACATTTATTGATTGACATTAATTTACGAGCCTTTAAAATCTCCGTCTGAACACGCAGGCTCTGTAGAAAACTTTACTTGTTAAAATAAATGAAACAGAATTTAAACCGTGTAGCAGCAATGGTTCGTAATAAGATTAGAAGGGCAAGCTGCATGCAAATATTACTCTGCGAGTGAATTTTAAATCAATTTTTAAAAGAAATAATTCCAAAACTATTAAGTTTCCTGTCATATTCAAGAATGATTCCCAGAAACTTGACCCTATTAAACTAGGCCGTTTTATAACTGTGTGGTAAGTAATTGTATAACTATCGTAAAGCGACAACGATCGCATCAAAGACTGTACGATTTATACTATAATAGGCTACAATGATCACAAATCATTATTGCATCGTTGCAGTTAATTGCTAGGCCGAAAGGCTTGTTAGCTCAAAACTTTTTAGGTATAGACTTTTAAGATCACACTATCTTAAGCTCTACTCAGAGCGACCTAAACCTTGAACAAATTCACACAAAAGGAGAGTCCAGATTATTTTTCTCATCCATAGTTATTATTATGATTCGAAGGCGCGGAATAGTTAGGACTCTTTAAAATAATATCTGTGAGCTTTAGTGTTACTATTATAAGGCTTGCATGCCAGTTATCAGCAATGCTCATGAAGACGCAATATTCTTGGCTGAACTCAAACTTCTTCCTCCCAGTGTAGCCTAGGAACTAGGCAGTGTCCAAAATCAGTGTCCAAAACATCGCCAAGTCATTTGCCTTTCTGCATACGAACTTGAGCCTAGATGTGCAGCTATGTTTAACGAATCATTGCGATGTGAGTCACGTGACGCAACAACGTACGCGCTCGTTCCATTCTATCCTACACACAATCAACAGTTCGCTCATTGTTCCTGCACCATAGTGGCCCAGAGACCTTGGCAGATAGATGCCAAGGATCATCCTGCAAAGTCAAGTCCGTTATGAAAGCGATTCGGCCTGGTCGGCGATCCTTGCAAAAAAGTTAAGTAAGTAGCTTACATAGGCTACATACACCTAAATGTACATGTACAATTGTAGGCCTACATGTAGGCTCATTTAATTAATGAAATCATTGGTGATTTGCAATGGCCGTGGTCAAGAGTCTATAGAGGATAGTGGCAAAGCATCAAACTGTTATGCCAAACATTCCCCATCACATTAAATTATCACATGTAATTTCAGGGTTAACTTCAGCAGGCGCAGTAGGCCTACGTCAACATGATCGTTAGATGTAATTGCACACATAATTTGAAATGGGCCCGTGTAGCATTACGCATGAAAATCGACCATGTTGAAGCAGGCCTACACTGCTTTTAAAGATAATTGAGCAGCTGCACAATGCTTCTTTTAAAAGAATCCTGCGTCACACTCAGAAGGCTATGTATCATTATGAGGGCTACACTCAACATTCACGCAGTTACCAATCATGACTTTCAGTCGTCTAATAAAATACAATACGAAGCACTACAATACAATATAGAACAACTAGATAAAACACAAGCGTTTGAGGCACACTGATGGTGTGCTTCATTTTATCGCAAAACGTCAACTATAACACAAGGTTCCGCAACTTTCACTGATTCGATCAGAAAAGCTATGGCGCGTTGTAGAAGATCAGGCGCTAATTAGCCTAACATCAACAGCTCAATTTAACCCTTAACCTTGAGTGCACTCACCCCGTCCGCTCCTGCCGACGAAGCGCAGGTCGCTAAACTTGGCCACCTGGTCGACCATGTACGACACGCAGTTCTTCAGCTCCGCGCTGTGATTCTCGTCGTTCCCCGCTGCGAGCGTCACCTGTATGGTGACCAGATTTTCAGCATTCAAATAAGGGACACCAAAAATTTAGCGGAGTTAAATTTTTTTGCGAAGTAGTTGGTCTAAGTTCATTAGTTTAAATATAAGTATGGAAATATATGCACCATTAATCGCTATCATAGATTATTCACATGCACATTAAAGGTTTTAAATTGTGTTTAATTAATTAATTAATATATTAATTGCATATAAAGCAATGCAAAGTTTTGGTGTTAGAAATACAGAAATAACAAATTATAACAAATGTTAGAACAAATTAGATATGAGCACAAATAAGGGACAATCTGAATCCTGTAAGACACGCGGGATAAAAGGCCTGAAAAAAGGGGACGTCCCAAAAAAAACCGACGCCTGGCAGCCCCAGTAACAGGGATTTATAAAACACCCCCCCCCCTCCCCGTTTGCGAACTATCTATTCTCGAGGACGTGGAAGTTGCAGCGACAGTATATTTCACCTGGGCTCTTGGCCATATTTGTATAACTACTTTTGGCCATATTTATGTAACTAATTTTGGTCACAACCCCCTGAAATTTGCAACACGCCCCCCCCCCAATTTCAAAATCCTGGATAAATCCCTGCCCCCCAGTAGCCTACTCACCTTGGTCCCATCCTTCATCTCTCCCAGCGCCGCTACGCGGAAGGTCACCGGGAGCGTCTTGTTGGAGCGCCAGTGGCGCGGCAGGGCCGTGCAGACGAGGTTGGGGCTGCCCGTGCGGACCAGCTCCCCCTCGTGCTGCGTGAGGACCGCGCTGAGGGTTCGCTCCCCCGTCAGGATGTCAGTCATGGCGTACGCCGCATAGGGGCTGTGACGTCAGCGCGTCAGTGACGTCAGCACGGCTGTGACGTCAGCGTGGCTGTGGTGACGTCAGCGCGGTGGTAACTGCGGATCAGTGACGTCAGCGTGGCTGTGACGGAGGAGCATGCAGTAACGTCAGCGTGGGTGCAGTGACTGCGGTGCATCAAATATTGGCCAAAGTTTGAGTGCGTGATGGCGTTACATTTTCCCCCTTATCCACCAAACAAGCTACATAGCGTCATATAATAATAATACAAACACTAGTTATATTTAAGTTTAAATCGTGACACGCTCGATCGCCACAGTAACATGATCCTCACAGAATGGCGTCGCACGCTCACTAATTCTCGACATTATGAAGGATGTCATGTTATAAAAAAGCCTAAAAGTCACAGTAACCGGGCTTTGGTTTGCCCTTTAACTTGGATAGAACGCAATTCAACGCATTCATTTACCTATACGCTTACATGGCATGTGAGGAACGGAATGCGTACCACAGGCCTACATGTATACATGACATTTAAGCTCCGCACATATTACATAACAGAGTTAGGGGCCAAATAGGTCTATGACTCATCATTACGAATGCCAAGAATTTAAGCGCTTTTTACCGTGACAAGTTTACAAGCGCGATTAGGCTATAGACTTGCGCAACGTATATTTCTCGAATATTATTACTAATATAATATTATTATTATTACTAATATAATATTATTATTATTATTAATATAATATTATTATTATTATTTCTATCCTGCACACTTCTTTTTAGGCCCAAGACCTACCCGCAAATTTCTTGCTGCACATTTATTGATTACCAATTGCTGACGCAAGTGTTGAAAGCGCTCTTTTGATATAGTATGCATAATCTTTTAATTTTTGAATAGTAATCTCAGTCTCTATAGGCCGACAATGTCGTGCTCTGCTGTAGAGAGTTTCGCACGGAAAGGAAAAATGACCTCCCCTCCTGAAAATGAACATAATCAGAGGAAAATACCCGCCCTCCCCACTTTGGGCGGCTGGAAAGAAGTTAAAATCAACATGTAGAACGATCGTCAGCTGCAAAGTTCTTAGCGTTGCATCAACTTAGAGAGCAGCAGCAGTCGTTGTTGCAAGAACTCTGAAGTTAAACGTCTTCCACGAAGCACCGCGTCAATGGCATTGCGTCACTCGGTGCTCCAAACTTTCATCCACTTGCTCCAGTCGGTCGTTAGTCGGCACGCGGCAGGCGTTCAGGTCAACTTTTACGTTGCCCTTACTTTCTTCGGTGAACGTTTGAAATAATGCGTCAGACAAAAACAGTAAATATTTCTCGATATGCCATAAAGTTCGCTAGACGATGAACTTATGCAACATTCATTCATTATTAAGCAAGAGTTAAGTTGACGATATGAAAAAATACGGACCCGGATGCGAGAAATCCAAATAGGCGTGGTATCCAATACCGCTTAGGCCTATAATTGATTAATATTAGTTAAATAATACGCTTTGTAAATTGTAAGCTATAAACTATTCTGCACCGCGTCATGTTAATTATACAACACAATCTGTTCAGTCGCCACGATTGTTGCGATAAAGCGATAGGCCCTACTTATCTCACGTTGCAAACAATCGCGCTACTGATCCCTGCACGGCACATCCTCATCTGTTGGACGCTCGGATCTCCCCAGCCGCAGGATGACCGCAACTATAGGCTTGCTATTGATGTCAATAACTCGCGATCGATCGCTTGTTGCTAATGAACTCTGATGATCAGTCAGTGATCGACGCACCGACATATAGCTTCAAACCAACACTCGACACATGGTAGCCTACTTATGTATACTACACGCACCAGCCGCGGGCATCAATCGCAGCGATCAGGGAACAATGCGTCGATCTGCTGCGCAATTAAACCATGCCTCTGCCGCGCGCGAATATCGGGCCTGCAATCTGCGCGGCTGAGCTGCATACACGGCAATAGCATTGGTTTTAATTAATCTGTCAATCAAAAAGTAAACGCGTTAAAAACTAAGATATTCTTACCAATACAAGCCAAAAGTATTGCCTTTCATACATCTATCAATCAAAAAGTAGGCTAAACATGTTAACAACTAAGATATTCATACCTTAGCCTACCGTACCCCTAGTCATAACCAATCCTAACCTCCTAACCTAAACCTAGACTACACTAGACACCTCTAACCTAACCCTAAACTTACTCTAAAGTACCAATTTCAACTGATTAGCAAAGTGTGTGTCGCGAGGTGGGCGTGGCTTATATGAAGCTCAACCGCGCAGATTCTATTTTCGCCGCTGTCCGGCGCGCGTCTAGGGCACGCGCTATAGGGCCTGAACTATAGGGGCCTACTGCTGTGAGCTACGCTTACGTGTCCATCACGGGACTTGGAAGGGATCCAAGATACATGTACCTCCCTTCCTTTCATATCTCCTCCATTATTCATATCATAGCCATTCTCCAGTTGACCATGCGTTACCATGAATGCATTTGAGCTAGGCTTGGTTAGATTGAGTTTATGAAGTTATTTTGAAGCTGGTTGTAAATATTTTCAGGAAGCAACCGTCTATAGCCCGCGCCCCGAGAATGAAAAACGTAGCAACTGTTGGCGCCATTGGCGCTCGGCGACCTTTGGGCCAATAAAGTTGAAGCCTAGCGACAGCCATCAGGAAGTTACTTGTTATAATAGTCTACAACCGCTACATAAGTATACGCATCAAGCCCTCTTCTTTTAGATCTTTCTAAGCAGTACTAATTTCATCATTTCATTACTTGCTCTGACTTTCTTCACTGCTAAAATAAGCTTTCCATCATTAGGCTTAAGTTTCCTCCACCCTGCAGTGTATATCATACCTGAATTCCATGTAACTTGCCTATAGCAAAGTTAGACTTCAGAAACCGATAAGCTTATCTCTATTATAATGATGCAACTTCTGTCGTATCGTTTTTTGTAGCAATATCAAATTCAATATTCAAATATCAATTCTATCCAGTTCAAAAAACCAAGACTAAATCGTAATCATTCTCCTTATACGGCTTGGACTAAACAAACTTCTTTGTCTTATCCCCTGCGTAAATAGATGTTTACAAGTTACAACGCGACATGAAGGGTAGGCTAGGCCAGTATATAGCCTATTGACTCAAAATAACTCGATTTTAGAAACGTTGTGCGGGTTCGCGCACGATATTAAACACCATGGGCAGTAAAACAGGCCGACTCGTACACACGTAGTCCTACATGGCAATGTACGTGTAGACCCAATCACGCGCTAATGAGCCAGCGTTATGATCGGTGTCGATGCATTGCGTAATCTAATGTCACTGCGACTGTTGGGGAACAACAGACGCCGTCCTCACTTTTTCACGCTTTTAAAAGAACGGCATATAAACTTTTATCAGTTTTACGCCAAAAATAGGAAGAATATTATTGAAGACTGCGGGACTACAAACACAATTTATCCCTTATAATTATGCTAATTTACCCCCCCCCCCCCAAGCATTAACTCGATAGTTTCTCCCTTGATACAGTAGCCGCTCTCGTCAGCGGTGCGCAATGCTGAGTAATGATTTGGGCGGTTGCAGTTTAGGCCGCCGTACGAGTGCTAGCTAGCGGACGTTACATAACAAACTTTTAGATCGCGGCGGAACCGCTAGATTGAATCATGGGACTACGAGGGACTCGTAAAGTGGCTGGGCTTACTGATTTTAAGAAAAAAATAAGAGCACTGTAGGCCTATAAATAATTAAAAGCTACAAAACGGTAGGATTTAGTATAAGGCTGTTTCAAACAGTCGATTAATGGTTGCTACTACGATGCAGGCTACTATGCAATCAATATCGAATGGCCTCATTTGAAGTCTCATAGTATCATTAATCTTTTCAACCGTAGCCGTCAATTTTTTTACAAAACTTCTCTGACTGCGTCTGAGATTAGGTTAATCTGATTGACAGAATGACAATTAGGGTTGTAAACTGAGCTTAATGTAACAGAAGAGTGCGGTATCCCAATACGTCAAAATACTTCAAATACTACAAATCATCCCGCGTCCTATAAAATTGACCCTCGAAGTTTGAGCATCTGAGTTGTCGACCGAACACAAGCGTACAGGCCAGCTTTTTTCAAAGCGCAAATAAACTGGCGTAGTGTGCCGTTAGGTTACAACGGCCTGCATGGGTGGGGCGAGGAATAGTTGTGGTTTTGAGTCATAGCTTCTCTAGGCCTAGGCTACTCTGTATTCCACGGTGCAACGATGATCGATTTGGCAATGTTAGGCACAATCATGTTCGGCATTCCTTTTCAAGCTTACCATATCGGCACACTGCAAATAAACCAAGTGTGTGCGCAGTTTAGACGGAATCCAGTCCTGAAGTATTGGCCTGTTCAAGGTCAGATTAGCAGTAGAGCACTTTGAGAACCAGGGCACTTTGACAACCACGGGTTCTCAAAGTGCTGCTCGTGGGCCAAAAGTGGCCCGCGAAGACTTTTTATGTGGCGAGGCGTTGCAGAAACAAAAAACGGACAATGACTGCTACGAAAGGCTTAGAATTTATTTTTTATTTTCGTCCACACCCCTTCTCCCCCGGTCGTGCATGAGTTTGACCGAAGCCAGAAATGGCCCTCAAAGATTTTGAAGACCAAAATGTGGCCCGCGGAAGGAACGTATGAGAACCACTTGCCTAGACCTGCAAATTGCAATGCATTGGGATGCGAACTAAAACGGTGATGAACATCCATGAAAAATGACCGCCCTCAACTCCCTTTCCGTCAAAAGTGCGATATGGCAAAATTAATTTAAATTTCGATTAAATTATATGAAATAAACTGATATAGGCCTAATGTAGCCCACACACAGGCCGACAGTCGGAAACAAGAATAGCCGAATAATGTCACATTAATTGGAGAATGTAAAAGCTTTCAACTGTGGCACTCATGGGGTTACTTTAGCATAAGTTACTTTCGTCGTACTGGGGCGCATATTGCAAGTGCCCTGTCCATGGTCTGCGAACAATCCCACAGCGATCAAACCTATTTTGCCAAAGCTTTCATTTGAAATTACTCAAAGCTGCCGAGCTCAATGTAAATTTGACGAATTTGTAGCGCACCCACGTTGTCAATAAGTCTGCCCGCCACCCCTAGGCTCAGCTGTTACTATAATGACGCTTGTATTACGTTACCCTATCAGTCACTGCGATTTACTCGAAAAGCGAAAATGCGACGACGGAGAAAGGCAGCAGCTGTGCAACTGCATCTGCGTAGTACGGTAGTTGTTAGCAGCCCAGCAGCGACTAGCCAACGACGGCGCGCGCGCAAACAATGATCGTTTGCGAAAAGTAGACCGCCAATGCGCTATCATCGTGTTCTGATAGTTATTACCGTGTTATGCGCTGAGCCCTATGATCGGGAAACGGGGATTAATAGAACAAGCCTGTAATTACGCTATCCAGTGGGGGGCTCAACATCGACAAATTTGAGAGAAGGGATCTGCACAAAGAATATGCAAGAATATGAAGGGATACGCACGATCGAAACTTTGATGAAAACCATCGCGGACTCCCAAGTTATCTTCGAAATCGAAACTCACGACCAGAAGTGGGGAGGGGGGGGGGTGGGGGGTAGGAACTGCGCAGTTGACTGTTTTATACACGCAATTAACCCACAATGTACACAACGACATAAAAAGAATTATTAAAAGTGACCATTAAAAATGTTCCGAAGTATTGAAGGGGCAATACAACACAGGGATCAGTGCACTTGACTGCATGCTTGCCTCCTCACGCCTTGCTGTTGCCTCACTGCATTGTGTCTCACTCCTGATTGAAGTGTCGGACACTTTTATCACTCATAATAATGATTGTTATCAGTCTGATATTACAATCTACAAGCTCTGATTCGATCACTTCAGCAGTTATATCAAAGCTGTTTACCTAAATTCAAGCATTAATCATGGGCCATAGCCTACAGTGCGCATATCACTATAGCACTCAACGTTAGTCGTAAGTACCACGGCTCATCGTCTTCAGAATTAGGCTGCGCGTAATTCAACGAAAGACTGTAGTGAATTTACGCACAGGCAATAGCCTATAGGCAGTGGTCGGCCATAGTATACCCTACCATTGTAATACACTTAGCGGTAATTCATAAACCGTCAGTTGACGATCTCGATGAATGAAACTATGATCGGTTTGAGTAAATATTGAACCTTAATTGTAGGTCATAATCAAAGAAACGTGGAGCACTTGCAATTAGGGATATATGTGACATAGGCCTGTTTGATAGACTATACTTTGGATAACTATATTCACGGATATACACTAAAATAGTATAATAACTGAATATGCATGCAAAATTACAAAAATTGCAACAAGCAGTTAAACCAAAACTGATTTTAATAATTTAAATTTGAATATTACTTAAAGCGTCCAAAACAAAAACCGCTCAAAGCCATACGAAATAGTTGAATAACCAGCAATATCAGATGACAAACATCCATTACAAAAAACCACCAGCAGCAATAGTAACCCTCTCACAACTCTCACCTGCTACAACATTCTAAATAAGGCAAACACATTCAGCACACGAATCTGGATGCTAATGGCGCTGGGGAAATAATATACTCCATACTCAGATGACCTAATTTTCTGTGTGACGTTTGAAGTAAGAATCCATGTATTAGAACACCCTCAAATGCAGCGCTCTCAAAATACCTGCCTAACTACAGAGAGCGAAGATTCTTTTTGCCAGGTACATGTAGTCTGCGCGGTACGGTACAGTCTTGTACACGCGACTCGCCTTGCTCCCTGCTGCTTCAACTGTTTGAGGCTAAGCTTAAGACTGAATTGCATACAAGCTCATACTCTTGACACTGCTGCATTGCTGACATATCCATTTATTACTCAGCTGAAATTACTGGCAGTGTAAAGTGCCCAAGAATTGTCCTAGACCTGTTATGGCGCTATGGCAAGTTAGCCTGTGTAATATTATTATTAAGGAAAACTGACAAACTCCTACACAACACTTCCCACACAATTCTAAACAAGCACTACAATAAATTCTGGAATAGTCTATAACAAATCATACCTACAGCGCTACAGTGAACATGCACTGCGGTGATCAGCTAATTAAATTAGATCAAGTTAATCGTAGCCAATACAAAACACAACAATAGCATTACATCAGTGCCCAATAATTACGAGGAAGTTTGATATTCCACGAAGAAATCTCACCATTCTATAAATAGCTTTTTTTCATTCTTCAAGCCGTTTAACGTCGCTAAGAATATCTTATCACAAGGATATGATTAGCTATTTCAAGCCAAACTAACAGGTTTACCATTATTGCAACGCTAACCGATACATTTGTATAAATTCTCAAAACCTAGTTGCAATGCTGTGCTAAACAGCGGAGAAGTAAGACTATTCATTTGTTAGAGGGACAATGCAAAAAATATTCATCATAGCTTGCAAAAATGAATCTCACAGTTTCTAAAACGAGTCCCACAGGTTTATTTAGATTAAAATTTTTTTTTAGCTCTACTATATTTTTCTACTCCGCAACAATGAAATTAGCAATTTCGACAAAATCCATCCGTCGCCCATTAAATTTCTTTACACACCCGCAACTACATACCATGTTTATTCAACAGCTATAGGCCAGTTGGGCTTATTTTATGCAATTGCAAAACAGTCCCACAAAACAATACTTCAACACGCATCGCACAGTGTTGCACTATCGTGCATTAATGTAAAAAATACATTTGCATTGAAGTTCACAATTATCATTAAGTGACAGCGCATAGATAATGCGGACAGCGCGAAAGTCTAGCACAATTTTTTCATCATTTTGTTCAGTGTTCAAAATAATTACGCGTATGTTCCTGTGCCTATATGCTGCGTATGCATAATTATATGCTGTCTATTTATGCCTTCTCTATCCATACTTAAATCACAGGCTTTAAATAGTAGCATAAAACAGAAATCAGCGCCTCCGTTATTGCGTCCAGTAAAAAATTAAGGTAAAACAATTTGCATCAATCTGGCATACGGGCAGATTAAAGACAAAACGTCATGTTAGATTACAACGATGAGTCATAGCACATCGTAGCACATAGAAAGCATCCTTGGAACGTCACCGCCGCTTAACCACAGTTATAGGAAAGCACTGTACACCGAGGCAATGAAGCAAACTGAAGCTTGTCACTCGCGACTAACACTTACCATTTATAATAAATCTGCACCCTGCAGGCCGGGGAACAAAGAATTGGCTTGCAGCCCAAAGCTCCCCGAGCGAGTCGTCAAAGGCGACTTAAGAAGGGGGTGCGGTTCTGTGCCTGTTCCCTTGCACAGAACCGGACTGTATATAGTCTTTGTGCTACGCACTAAGCTACAAAAAACATGTAATAAATTTACTTCAGCCAGATTTTTCGATCAAGAACTAAGATTTTGATTCAGGATTAAAATCTAACCAATCAAGTCGCGTGAAATAAATTCTGGATAGAGCTCTCAGTGCGCTGATTGGATGAGATGACGTCATAACCACGGATCCGTATATTAATACTTAATTCAAAAAACCAACCTAGAGATCAAATTACTGCGTGTTACTTTAATTCTTAATGTATTATCAATTAAAAGCCGCGAGATATCGGGTAGTAAGTTTCCCGCTCGGATCTTACCACATTGATATCTGCTAGACATCGGCTTGCTCTCAGAGCGGCAGCTTCATTAAGAAACACACAGCAAAAGAAATGCCACCCAATGATATCAACCAATTCTGACAAAATATACACGTCAAATCGATAGCCGGTAGAACACATAAATAGAGCTTCATACGGTGTCAAACATCACATTTAGAAATGTGCTGTGGTTCCATTATTTTCCAAGTGATGATATTAGTTTCAAACGACCATGTAACTAATCAAAAGCCCATGTACAATTAACGTTGAGAGCAACCTGCAATGTGCAAAAATTATTAACAGAAACTGAACCTGACAAAAATATTAGATAAATATAACAACAACAAACTAAATAAAGACTGCCATTGGATCGATTTGAGTAGAAATGACGATTCACAGTGTCCGTTTCTAGTCAATGCGTCTATGACAAAGCAATTAGTGAAAAATGTATTTGAATGTTCCTTACATTGACAAGCGAGCAAGACTTACTTGCTCGTTTGCGCCGTAACTTTCAATGCAGATTTAACCGACCTCGTCGTCGAAGTTTTATTCACCGAAGTCGATAAAGTGTCGAGTGTAGTCAAGCCGTCTGCCGACTGCTGCACTGTAGCGAGCGAACTTGACGATTCGCTGACGTCTGAAAAGGATTTTCCCTCTTGTGCAGAAACCCCTGCAGATTTTAATCAGCATATGGTCTAATTTAAAACAGGGTTGAGGCTACAGCAACGACTAGGATAGGATTTATTTATGCTAAAGTGGATTACTCTACAAAAATGACTACTAGTTAATACCTCATTGATTTTGCCCATATTAGTGAAGAAAATGCTGAAAAGGCTTCAAAATAGCGCCAAGCGAGAGAGACTCGCCGAGGCTCGCTGGTTGAGGAGGAGACTGGAGTGGATGCTTTGCTAAGCAAAGTCACAAAGATGCACAGTCGCAAAGTTGCGGTCGCAAAGTCTCAAAGTGCATTTTAATTAAGGACTCCGACTAGAGGTTAAGGATTGCGGTCAGATGCCGGATAACGTTTAGATCAACTACTCGCATATGTACATAATACATTGTAGAAAATGGCCAAGCACATATGAGCTATAAGTACACCATAAACACAGAGCACTTTCTAATGTGCGACATACGTTACACACACACATTTCAAAGGTTGCATTGTCGCTGACGCTAAAAGCAGCCTGTACGACGATTGAACACTTGCCTGTGGTGCTGAGTGTAGCAGCCTGGAGGAGGGCGGTGAGGTCCGAGGGGGGAGGGGGGTGGTCGAGGAGTTTCTGCGCGGCAGCGGCACGATCAGCGGCGGAGGTCTGACAGACCTGACGCAGGTCCAGCACCTGGGCCTCCAGCTCTCTGTGCGCAAGAAAACAAAACAAAAGATATATACAAAGAAAAAATTGGCAAGAGTAGGGGCACAAAAACTTGAAAAGATGTAGTACAACGTGATATGAGAGAGCATGGTATGAGTAGCGAGATATCAAAGACCTGAAGTTATGACCTGAGTCTACACATGAGACCTGAAGTCTTATGTGTAGACATGTGTAAGTACAATAGTCTCTCACCTGGGCCTCCAGCTCTCGTGCATCCTCACACAGGAGGCAGGACACACATGTACAGAACCCTTCACATCAAGATTTACGTAAGAGCATACGCTGACACAAAGATATCTGTTTTCTAAAATTTGTATCATATTGTTGACGTAAACACGCACATAAAATAATAAACCTTAGAACTGAAGGACAAGGTAGTGATGATCAAAGCTCTCCAATGCCACACCCACATGCCGATAGTAAACTACTAAGTCACGAGGAACAGAGCCGCATACCTCTCTGAGGAGGTATGCGCGACAGACATGTGCTCATTGACCTGCAGAGCTTATACTGTATCGTATCACACACAGGTTATACTGTCTCATATTATATACAGCGCCGAGTACCTCCAGGCCTGTGATGAGGTCTGCACGACGGACGTGTGTTCGTTGACCTGCAGCTGCAGACTGCTGATCTCTCCCCGCAGACCCGTTAGTGTCGCCTGCAGGAAGCTCAGCGGCCTGTGCAGCACCACACACACAGCTTACGCTCAGCGGCCTGTGCAGCACCACATACACAGCTTATGCTCAGCAGCCTGTGCAGCACCACACACAGCTTACGCTCAGTGGCCTGTACAGCACCACATACACATCTCGTACAGCCTGTAGCGTATCACACACAGCTTACTGTAAAACATGAAATTTCTGCTGCACGTTATTTTGACAGTTCTGCCTCTTAGAAATTTGACTGCACGCACTTAATTATTGCGTTTTTGAAGACCGCCTACAATAAATAGCTCAGAGTTATTTTAACGCATATAATTAATTTTTTTTTGCCTATTAGCAAAATTTGTCGAAATTACATGCACGCAAAAATTTCATGTTTTACAGTATACTCAGCGGCCTGCAGCATATCATAGAGCGCTTATACTCAGCGGCCTGCACCATACTGTAGAATACCTCTGTAACAAATCAAACAAACCGTTTTATGGATGGCTATTCTCTCAGCGTTGATGTTTTTCGCATGCCCGTCTGTATCGATAATATGCAGAGTTCACAACGACAGTACATCGTGCTGGTACCACTCACTTGCTCTCTATGGCTGGGGCCGGCGCATCAGCAAGAAGGCGTCTCAGCTCCTCGTAGTCTATGCTGTCGTCCGATTTAGCACCCATCTGCGCAGATATACCACAGTGACACTACAGATACTACACTACAAATACTACACTACAGATACCACACCACACATACTTTCGTCACAGCGCAACGCTGCCATTTATTGCATTACAGCGCAACTAAACTCTTTAATCCGAGTCATATTTGGCACAAAAGGTTCTTCGAGCCCAGTAGAGGCATGAAGATGAGTGTGTGGCTGACCTTGGTCTGCTGCTCGATGGTGGCCCTCAGGGCGTCCTTGAGCCTCACAATCTGAGCCCTTAGCTCAGCCCGGTCCTGCTTCAGTGACGCTATCTCAGTCCTCAGTGTGATCATCTCTGCTGTCGTCGACTGCACACAAAACAATACTGCTCACTAACCCATGAGAGGAGGTCAAAATTGCTGCTTTTATATCATGGACCAAAAATAATAAAGTCAGTAAATATTAAACTTCAACGACAAACATTTCGTAGAAAATTTCCACATCTCTGTCTCGTTGTTTCGCATGCTCCATGACTGCATTCAATTGGTATTTATTGATGTAATGACTGTCATTGATTAAGCAATAAAAATGCAACAAACTCAAGCAGCACACCAACAAGTTAATTTACAGTTTAGTGCATAACAAATCTTCAAGATTGCAGTAACTGTTATTCATTCCTGAATGAAGCGCGTCAGGCTGGCTGCCTCACTCTGGTGTCACAAGCGAGCGAGTCAGACCTGAATGGAGCGTGACAGGCTGGCGGTCTCACACTGGTGTCACTAGCGAGCGAGTCACACCTGTATGGAGCGCGACAGACTGGCTGTCTTGCACTGGTGTCACTAGAGAGCGAGTCAGACCTGAATGGAGCGCGACAGGCTGGCTGTCTCACACTGGTGTCGCTCCTCAATGAGCGCGGCTCTCTCTGCAGCGGCTGTAACTTCCGCCTCCTTCTCAGACAGCCTCCACTCCAGGCTCTACACTCCGCATCAGTCAAACATCATAGCCTCCACTCCAGGCTCTACACTCCCCATCAGTCAAACATCATAGCCTCCACTCCAGGCTCCACGCCAGCTACACATAACAGTCTAGCTGGAGTGGATATCTATTCATTAGACTCTATTCATTGAAGCATCCAAGCATCTTACTGTAGAAAGAAAGACACTTCAACACAATCAAGAAATAAGCAATATTACTATCATATTCACTTCTCAATTATTGTTAAAAATATTACTTTCCGCTTGCATATCTTCATGAAAATTGACAGACCATTAAATTTTCAACAAATACAATGTTCATCATCCGGCTAAGACCCACTAGCCCACCCATCCCACCTGGATCTGCTCCTTCATGGTCGCCTCCTTCGCTTCCATCTCGATGCCCTCCCGCATCAGCCTGTCCCTGTCCAAGGTCGTGACCTTCAGCTCCCCGCCGACCCTCTCCAGCTCGACCTTGAGGCTCAGTTCCGCCTGGCGCGCGGTCTCCAGGTCCGCCGTGCCCTGGGTGATGTCTTTGCGCAGCTGGTCGAGTTCGGCGTTCAGCTGTTTGTGGTCGACGTTGAGTTGATCAAGCTCGCGCTTCACCTTGATGTGTGCGCCCTTTTCCGTCAGCAGCTGTGTGCACAACCGCAGCACAGCCACTCAATCTACTCATCCTTCACTACAATCACAACTGACTCGATCAAAACTTCGCTACAGCCAATCAAGAAACGTGTCCTGAAGCCCGACTCCATCCCATTCAAAATTTATTGTAAAAATAATCGTTAAGTTTACATTAACAGAACGAATATCGATGAGGCAGTAGCCACTTATGCAATAACTCTCATCAAATATAACGAAATATCAATACGCCATCATAAACTAGAGGTAACAAATTACTAAAATAAATAAATAAACCAAAAACATAATCAAATAATTTTTTCTAAATTTGCGTGAAATTTTGTGCTATCATGACAGCAAAAATAGTGCAGGCCTGAGCCAACACCTGATATATAAGATGCTCGATGATTGGTTCAAATTTGATAATATTGTTACTCGTTGCATCAGTCATGAATTGTATAAAATTCCGACCAATAATAAAACTTGTTACATCCGAAAGTGGGTGTGACCAGAGACATGGTGCAGGTCAGAGAACATATCTATTTCTTGTAGAGTCATCCAGGCAATAAGTCAATTTTTTGCATGCGCAGCGGTGCCCCAATTTTTAAAAGGGATTTAAAAATGAAAACGTTATGCTGGCCTAAGTCCTGTTCAATCCCAAGCCTCTACACCACACGGTGCAGCGAGGATCGCACCCCAGGCCCAAACAGTATTTTGAACAAAATTTATTGCGTGGAATATTTTAATTCACCAGGCGAATCGTACACATATTTGCACAGAGCAGGCTCTCTCAAGATCTCAATGAAATTGTCACTCTTGCTGAAAATGAAAAAACGCACTAATATACATTATAGATTATCTGTGTATCAAGTTCTATTATAAAAGAAATTTAATTAGAAACAACGCATACGGCGCATTGAAGCTGCATGCTCTACCAGTTTGCGCGCCTCCTTGACGCCGAGCTGCTCCTTGCCGAGTGCCTCCTCCATCAGTCGGACCTGCTCGCTGAGCTCCGCCAGCACGCGGTCCTTCTGCTCCAGCTCCTGCTGCACCTGGGAGCTCAGCTCCACCACCGACGACTCCTTGCTCGCAAGGGACTGCTCCAGGGAGCTCGCGTGCTCCTTGAGTGTAGAGTGCGAGTGAAGGATACCTGTGAGCAAAAGCAGCACGTCATTTGTTTCGAAACTTATTACAGGAATTTCTGCAGAAATCATCTAAATTTGCTATCTAATTTTGCTGTCAGAAAAAAACAAGGATTATTGCGTTGCATATTGCTATATTCTTGCAAATACACTTTTTGCTCTGGTTATAATTGCTCCATCAGACAGTCGACCATTACCTCACTCTAGTCATAATTACAAGGACTAACTTTACGTCGATTCTTTCAAAACTACCTTGCGTAAAAAAATGGTTTCTACAATTGCAATAATTGTTTCCACTTTCGCACTAATTACGAGCGCTACCTGCGAGTCGATCCTTTTTCTGCTCTAGTTAATCACAATATCTACTTCTCAGCCAACCCTTTCTCACTCAGTCAATCACAATATCTATCTGCAAGTCGGCCCTTCTCCCTCTCTAGTTAGTAGCAATATTCTCTCGCTTTAGTCGATATCTACCTGCCAGTCGGCCCTTCACCCACTCTAGTTAACAAATGATATCTACCTGCCAGCCAGCTCCTCACCCATTCGAGTTAACAAATGATATCTACCTGCCAGCCAGCTCCTCACCCACTCTAGTTAACAAATGATATCTACCTGCCAGCCGACCCTTCGCCCACTCTAGTTAACAAATGATATCTACCTGCCAGCCAGCTCTTCATCCACTCCAGTTAACAAATGGTATCTACCTGCGAGTCGGCCCTTCACCCACTCTAGTTAACAAGTGATATCTACCTGCGAGTCGGCCCTTCACCCACTCTAGTTAACAAATGATATCTACCTGCCAGCCGGCTCTTCGCCCACTCTAGTTAACAAATGATATCTACCTGCAAGTCTGCCCTTCTCCCTCTCCAGCTCCAGTGCCAGGTTGGCTGTGTCCACGTAGACGGTGCGCTGCTCCTCGATGTAGGTGCGTGCCACGTGCAGCTCTGTCTCCAGCACGGTGGTGCGGTGGATATACTCGTCGACCTCGAGGCGTGACTGGGAGAGACTGGTCTCAAGACGCGTCT
Organism: Chamaedrilus cognettii; assembly: GCA_034695025.1. Classification (NCBI taxonomy): domain Eukaryota; kingdom Metazoa; phylum Annelida; class Clitellata; order Enchytraeida; family Enchytraeidae; genus Chamaedrilus; species Chamaedrilus cognettii. Next base: position 12,661 of record JAQIWG010000047.1, on the reverse strand, counting down.
CAGTCTCGCGCTTGCTGACGTGCAGGGACTCAATCTCAGCATTGGCTCGCTGCAGCGTGACCAAACAAGCAGCGTGACCACACGATCAGTGTGACAACTCAAGCGTTATGACACAAGCAGCGTGACCATACATGCAGCAGCAACAGTTAACTCTTGATATAAAATTCAGTCTTGATGCCAAAAGCATGGAAAGCAATATTTGTAGACAAGAAAGCAAGTATACATAAATTAAATAGATTTGCCAAAATAAAATTTGTTGCACACCACTATCTATATAGTCAACATTCAGCATTAGTTATTATTATAAATATAAAATTAATCAAACTCATAGTTTGCAAGTTTCAGCTACAGTTTTAAGCCATCAATAACTGTTGTTTTGCAAAAAAATTCATAGCTCTAAATTCTATTTCCCCACAATGCATTCGCATGCTACATTTATACAATTCACAATGCATTTGCGTGCTGGTATAAAATTACAAACCAACTTCTGATTTTGCTCCTCCTATAAACTACAACCCAAAAGTGTCGCGCACTGTACTACACACCTGCAGGTCGTCCTGCATCTGCCTCATCATGGCGCCGATGTCAAGGGTTAGAGTTAGGGTTTAGGGTTAGATTAGGGTTCAAGGTTTAGGTTTTTTATTCACAAGCTGTGCCACATACCTGCAGATCATCTTGCATCTGCCTCGTCATTGCGTCGATGTCCAATGACGCACGCTGTCTCACCGCCTCCAGCTCGGCCTCGACGCGTGTCCTTGACTCCTGCACGGTCGTCAGCTGGTCGCCGACCTCGCGCAGGCGCAGCTCGTATGACTGGGAGGACTCCTTTTGCTCCTTAAGCAGCGCCTCCAGCTGCTTGTTCAGCTTCAGAATCTGAGCGCGACCGGCAAGTATGCAAATAATAGTAATATTTGGCTTATAGACCATTTCGACGTCGAAAAACGTCATCGGGGACTTAAGCAAGGAAAGCGTATGCCTGGCTTGTCAACCACTTCCACACCTCAAAATAAGATGCAAACGGTCATGGTGATAAAGTTTATAGGTCAATATTATCAAACAACTAGAAAAGAACAAACGAAGAGGTGTTGGCGAAAGTTGGGCAAAAAAGAGCACTGAAAATCATTGTGCAGAGAAAGAAAAACTGAATTGGGCATGTAGTGGGAGGGGAGGGATTGATGAGAGAAATACTGGAGCGAAGGATGGAGGGCAAGAAGACGAGGGGAAGCGAGTCGGAATGAAAGATGAGACACTGGAAAGAAAATCGTATGGAAACAAGAAGAGAATGGCGGAGGACCACCAGGTGTGGAGAGCTTGGATGCCGGGGACCTTCCGTTTGGCAGTGCACTGTAAAGAGAGGCAATGAAACTGACATGCAGCGAATTGATACAGCTTGTGGAGTATAGACTGCTCGTGGGTAAGTGTTTTGTAGCAAGATGTGTGGATCTGAATCAGATGCCAATCATACTGGCAATCAGGCCTAGGACTTTAAGTCTACAATGTAAATAATGATTCTTTAAGCTAAAACAGTGGATAAAACTTCGTTTGGCAAGAGTTTATCTCCTCATATTGCGACTATTTGCAGTGAAATTACTAATTTGTACAGCGGTCAGGCTAGAAGAACTCGTGCCTCAAAATAACCAGCAAACACTAGCAATTGGACTCGGCACATGTGGATTAGTGACTTCCGCACTCAATCAGATTGTGTACACATGATACGCAAGACAACTTAACACCATACCTAATGCATCAGCAAGAAAACTTCATACCACACTATTTAAGTAAACAAGAACTAACATAGACAAGATTAAACACTGAGAGCTCACCTTAGTTTTCTGCTTGGCAATCTCCATGTGCGACTCCCTCTGCAGATCTCCGAGCCTCGACATCAAGTCCTTGTTCTGCTGCTCATACCTCGTCAGTTGCTCCACTGTCTGCTTGTCCGTCCCCTTCTGTTCCTCCAGCACCCTCTCTTCCTCTCTTTCTGCGCCACTCGCAGCAGAGGAGGTCCCAAGTGCAGCAACACGCTCAACGGCAATCGCTCGCTCAGGCTCCACCTTCGCTCGCTCAGTCTCCTCCCTCGCTCGCTCAGACTCCGCCCTCGCTCGCTCAGACTCCGTCCTCGCTCGCTCAGTGAGTTCGAGCTCAAAGCGAGCACGCTCTTCCGAGACGCTCTGAAACCTGCGCGCGGCGATGGAACATCAATTTTGTATCCACACCACAACATTGACAAAGGAGAGCATTTTTATGTTCGCTGAATTTTTGCATGAACCATTCAAGGATTTGTGATCGTTGCATTTTATGTTTAACAAGCTAAACAGCCAAATAAATTTTCAGTGTGGCCAGCTTCACACATTTATTAATACTAATAACTATTAATAACTCGTATCAAATTATAGAATTGTGTCGTCAACACAGATAAATGTGCTTATTCTCTATTGTATCTACTATTCTCTATCTGTAATATACCGCACTCTATTATTGTTGAATTTCAAATGTTGTGAGTAGAGATCAAGATCCAGAGCAAGTCATAACCTGATCAATCAGCATGCTCGAATCATCTCCGAATCCAGATCAAGCCATGATTCACACATGCCATTTGATCAGCCTGTAACTGAATCTCAATCTCGATCTCTAACACCGCTTGTAGAATTCATCACAAGACACACGTTTTCCATTCCCTAATTTTTATTATAAAATGTAAGCAAAATTAAAAAAATAGGATTAGGCAATCAATTTTTCCAATTTTGCTTACGCTTTCTTTTTTCCCCACACGCCCAGTCCCCCACGCTTGCCTCAGTTCGAGGTCAAGCAGACGTTCCTTGGCGAGCACGAGGTCCCTCTCCACCCCGCCCTTCTCTTCCTCGCGCTGCCTCCTCAATCGCTCCGCGCCCCCCAGCGCGTCCCTTGCCCCTGTCAACTCGTTCTCCAGCTCGGCGATGCGCCCGCGCAGCTCCGCCGACTGGGCGGTCTCCTCGCGCAGCGCGGCGCCCTCTAGCGCATACGCATCCGTCTGGGTCTCGTTTGCCTGAAGACAAAGAAGAAGAAGCAGAAGAAGACGATTATAGCACGTGGTGTGCACTCAGTTCAACTTTAACTTACGTTAAATGCTAGTGGGTGGTGAGGGGGGGGCACTATAGGCAATATATCACTTTTCTCATATCCATCTGAGATAAATAATATGATGCAGTAACAGCTTAAGTTATCCTTAGTTGCCTAGTCCTACTTTCTGCTGAATTCTTTGTTTGAAATAGGCTACTGCGCACTTCAGAACAGGTTATTCCGATAGCCTACAGCCCCAAAGAGCCATCTCAAATTCCCTTAATTTATAGTTGATAGTTAGAACAAAACAAATGGTGCAGCTTCATAGACTACTGCAGTCTATCTTACAAAGCGGCCTAAAATAAATGCAAGCCTAACAGTAATTGATTTAAAAGTCACTGCAACGGCAGTGGCAGGCAAGCGCAGCCGGCGTGATCAGTGCATCACGGATCATTACTGGAAGAGTGACGGTAGGCCTACTGTTGTTTCTTGATTTCATTTGCAAGTGGTACATTCAACGAGTGTATCATTTAGGATCTTGGATTTTTTCTGTTAGGACCTTGGACTCCAGATTTTGTTGAATATGATGTAGTTGTGATGAAGATGTAGTACAGAAAAATTTTGATTTAAAAACAATAATAGAAATCAAGCTCGTATACTCTATGCTAAATATTTTATTCATGTCATTAGAGCAGTGCTAGACAGGTTGACAACTGCCAAATGTCTAGTAGCGCCGTGATGAGATGGATGACTAAATAATTCAATTATCTAACTTAATGTATACAAGTTTAATTTCTAGTGGTTTTTATTTTAATCTACATTATTTCCAACAACATGTATAAACCACAGTTTTCATAGCTTATTAACCTTTTTATATCAATATCTACATGTCAGACTGATCATTGAAAAGCCTATATCAAACGAAACAATGCTACGAGGAGCAAGAATGACCTGGAAGCGAGTCAGAGCCTGGATGATGTGACGGGGGGCAAACTCGTGAACATTGGCCACCTCCTCAAACTGTTCGGCGTCCTTGGTGCCCCGCGGGGGTCGCTTGCCCCCCGCACCCTCCCTACTCTTGAGCTGGTCGTTGAGTCGAACTATCTCGTCCTGCTTCGCGACCAACTCGTTCTTCAGCGACCTGGTACGGAAATCAACGACATAAAGCTCGCGTTCACCATCGTAAACAAGTGAATTACGTCAATGATCTTATTCATCACCATTGCGAAACTATAGGTCATTTAAAGTGCAGAGTTAACTGCGCAGAAGCGGCGAAACAAATGCGTATTGCGCAATGGCACATATCAATGCTTATAGAGATCAGATGCGTAACATGAACACAAAAAACAACATCACTTCATTCTTAGTATATTCGACACTTAACAATCGTGCGGCAGTATAGAAGACGAACTTCAAACTCCGCAATACTAATTATGCGAAACCTAAATAATTTATTACACCGATTGCATCCAGAAGGGCATCAGGCTACGAAAACCCCAGCTCAAAATAAATTCTATTTGACTGAATTTCAGGCCTGTGTTCTATTTAGCCTGCATGACACAATATCTGATTTTCAAAGTCTCAACACAACAAAGATGCTAAAATACAATATATCGTTAGTTCCAAAGTCCTTCAGTAAGCCAATCTACACCATAAAAAATGCACATCCGCTGCGTATTCGCACCGACAGAAAATAAAAAAAAATATTCATTAATATATCGAGCATTAATGTATTTAAACAAAATCGCAAGCGATAAAAGAAAAAAATTGAATTAAATTAAAAGCAAAGAATGAAAAAAAAATAGGAGAAAAATATCGTTCGTTGTTGAAATCTTAAATATTACCGCGCTATTAACAAAACTCTGCAAAGAAGTACCACAACAACAAAAACTATAAAACAACACTAGAAACATAATAGAACGTCACCTGAAGTTTGTTTCCACGACGCCCATGTCTTCCTTGAGGGACCTCAGCGACACATCAAATACCCTCTTTTCCTCCACGGCCGCCGCTAGCTCCACCTCCAGAGCAGCACGGTCATGCTTGAGGCGCTCGATGCTCTCGTCCCGACCCACCAGCGCCAGCTCAGACTGGCTCAGCCGTGTCGTCACCTGGCACGCAGCCAGATAGGATGGTGTATGATACAATGCCGCATCGTTACCTAGCACACACCAGATGAGATTGTATATGATACAATGCCGCGTCGTCACCGGACATACAGGCAGATAAAATTGTATTTCAGACAATGCCTTTCTTAATGACATTATAATGCCTTACATATGAGAAGAGTATAGCAGCAAAGATAATCACAAAATTTTCGCTTCCAGTGCACCTTCTTGTGCTAGAAATTTCATTATTCGATTAATTTCACTGAACTTTCAAGGCAGCAGTGGAGATTTAGGAAGAAAGCAAGGATTGCCCTGCTTCTTACATAGTGAAGAGAAAATAAAAGAATTGAAAACGCTCTGGCACATTTCATTTAGATAGATTTATCAGAGAGGGGAATGGGAGAGACGGACAGTTTGCGACGGATAGGATGAAGTGGAGGGCGGGTATCCATGACTGCAAATGGCCTGTCCCTGCGTAAGCGGAGTATGCGGCACAAAACGAGCGTGTATGTGCTTGTATAAATTTTCTCTCTTCTTCATCTGGCCCGAAAGCACATATTTTTGCTTCATAATTACATATAAATCGATCCACCAAATGGACTAATCTAATCACTGCCTATCTCATCCACTTTCTTCTTTAACATCAAAAATCCCAAACTACAATGCGTCATTGGGGACTCTGCAATTGCCAATAAACTCAAAGCTGTTGCTATTATTATTAACTAAGCATTATAAATCTCACTAGCTGTCAATATTGTTATTGTTCACGCCACGCATTAAATCCCCATCCGCACCTCGTCGCAGCGTTTCTCCAGCTCGTCCAGCGCCTGGTCGCGCTCCGCAAGGCTCTCCTGCGTCAGAGCGATACGCTTTAGCGCCTCCGTGTGTTCGGTTTGCAGCACCGCGAGACGTTTGGACATGCGCGCTGCCTCACCGCGCGCAGACTCCACCTCCTCCGTCAGGACACTGGAGTCAAACTGGAACACAGCATTAAGGCAATCCTCAGCAGGGCACCAGAGTAAATATTTAGAACGATCTAAGAATATATTCAATAGGACACCAGAGTAAATATTTAGCATGGCACCAGAGTAAATATTTAGCAGAGCACCAGAGTAAATATTCAGCAGGGCACCAGAGTATATATTCAGCAGGGCACCAGAGTATATATTCAGCAGGGCACCAGAGTATATATTCAGCAGGGTATTAGCCTAAACGAACAGTAGCTTGGTAGTTGTCATAATAATTATACTAAAATAATCAAGGCAAAAGAATGTAAGCGAATTATAACCAATCAAAGTTACAGCATAATATTCAAATTGAATCCATTTCATCGGTGCCGGAATCGGCACAGATGAAAGAAAAACCAGGACAAGTTTATTACTTTTTCCTGTTTTTTACCCGCTGCGTCTGCCTGATAAGTAAAACAATAGTATGTGTGATCAATAAGTAATAAATCAAATGTAATTACAAACAATAGTAAATGAATGCAAATGATCAGAACAATAGGACACATACGCCGACAATCCTAATCGCTACCTAACGCCCTACAACTACACACAACGCCCCACCTGGTCTGTGCCCGGTGCAGCAATCGCCGCGGCCTGCGCGAGCCTCTCCCTCTGCAGCTGTGCAAAGGCTGCCTCCCTCTCCAGCATGTCCGCCTCGATGGTCTCGAGGTGGCGCGCGAGCCCCTGCTTCTCGCTCAGTGAGCGCTGCTCGGTGTCGCCGAGCTGGCGCTTGGTGCGTGAACTGTCTGCACGCAGGCGTTCGATGGTTGTCGACTGGGCGATCATCTCAGACTTGACCCGCGTGACCTCCGCCTGAAGGTCGACCTTCTCGCGCTGGAAGGTCGCCAGCTGGGCCTGCGCAGGGGAAGAAGGTATTGATGCGTGCTTGGGGTAAATGAAACTAGGAAGCTGCTAATCATAGTTTCATCATAAGGTTTCAAACGTTTCTAAATTTAATGTCCATACCATTGATTAAGTGTGACACTTCGGATACATTTTAAAGATAATTTGATTATACATAGAATAATTTTTGATACAACAAACTTTAGTTCTAAGTTTAAATCCTAACTTAAGTTTGGATATAGTTAGCTGTTAGACGTTGACCAAGGTCCATCACACATAGCCTTTTCTTGTTTTTGGTGGTCAATCTTTCAATATAGCTCATCAAGACAAATAAGGCTAATACTGGCAACAGCATCCACCAAATGTATGCTACAAGAACGGATCATTTGTTGTGACACAGTTTGGTAGACAGTAGAGAAGATGAAGGCCACATTTACATTTGTAGGTGTCACCATTTAACCCGACAAAACAAGTGTTTGAGATGTCCCACTGCAGTAGAAGATGCATCACAGACCTTGTACCAGTCCTTGGCAGCAGCGAGGGCCTTCATCTCCCCCTGCAGCGACGTGACCTCGTTATCAGCGAGGATGCGACTCTGATTGGACGTCTGGAACTCGACATATAGCTCGGTGATCTTTGTCTTGAGGTCATTGGCCGTGGCCTCGCGCGACTTCACCTCGCGCCGACACTCAGATATCTGCTCCAGATATCTGCGCGTAATAAACGATAGCATCTGCTTCAGATATCTAAGCGCAAGAAACAATAACATCGGTTTCAAATATCTGCGCGCAATAAATGATAACATCTGCTTCAGATATCTGCTCCAGATATTTGCGCATGATACAAGATATCTGCTTCAGATATCTGAGCATAATAAGCAGCAGCATCTGTTGCAGATATCAGAGCTCATGATATATGATAACGTTTGCTCAAGATATCTGTGCGCGTGATACAATAGCATCTGATCCAAATATCTGTTTGCAAGAAACAATAGCATCTTCTCTAGATATCTAAAGATCGCAATAACATACAACATCAACATCATTGATCCATTAAACCGACATCAGACACAAAGACCTATTCATTAGTTTCCTTAAGAAATCTGATCGAAGAGCACATCACTGTTCGAGATGCAGCAACCTCCTCAATTCCACCATTGCAGTTGCAATTGGAAGCAAGATCTTACTGCTTAAGGTTCAATGAGCTAAGTCCAAAGCGCAAACTGGTTAAAGCCATGCCATCACAAACCCATAAAGATGCACACTGCACCTTTCACCTACAAGAAATACACAAGTTACAAAAATTGAGTAGTTAAAAACAATCAAATGTTATTTATTCTCAATCATCATCCATCTCATTCATAAAACAATTATTATTATCAAATTTTATAACCAGCGCAGACCTGTCGGAGACGGCCCTGGCAGCGTCGAGGTCCCTGCCGAGGGTCCTCATCTCCTCATCCTTGTCCTCCAGCAGCCTGTGCGCGTCCAGGATGACGGCCTCCAGGCGCGCGCGGTTCTGACGCAGTGTCTCCAGGTCCGCCGACAGCGCGTCGCGGTCCCCAGCCAGGCCCCGCGAGCTCGTCTTGTGTGAACTGGGCGGGGAAACAGCGTCAGCAGTGGAATGTATTGCCTGCGTTCATAGGTCCATTGAAATGGAAGCATTTTGAAATAAGTAAAAAGCCAAAAAGTCATGCTAAGTTTGAATGTTGTCAACATAGAGAGTGAGGCCACCAAAAGATCATTGTCAAACAGATAAAAAGTCAACAAAAAAATTTTTTTTTTTGGTAGAAACCAGCGTCAGGCATTAGAAAACTCCCATTTGTTATGATACCTGCATCACAACAACAAACGGAAGCATTGCGAAAATAGTTAAAAAACCAAGAAATAGCTAAGTTTTAATGTTGTCAAAATAGAGAGTGAAGAAAACTAACAAAACATGTCAAACAAGTGAAAAGATAACAAATAGTAACACTTTAAGTTGATAGTTGAGTATTCAGGAATCCAAGGCAAGTTAAGGCTTCAACTCCCACCGTGCATACAACTCAAAAGTATCACATCTGTTTATCACACTAGCTTCAATGCCGTTCATAGCTTCAATGACAATAATTAATCAGAATCCAAATGCCACTCGAGCATTACCTTAGTTCCTGTGTGAGGGTCGCGACCCTCGACAGAAGCTCGGCCCTCTGCCTCAACATCTCCCTGTTCTCCCCCTGCAGCACCTCCACCTCCCCCTCCAACTTGGCCTTCTCCCTCAACACCTGCTCGATGGGAGGCCGCCCCCCCTCTCCCCCCGCTCCCTCCCCCCTTGCCCCAGGCCCGGGGCTGAACACGGATTCCGAAGAGAGTTCGCGCGACACAAAAGTGCGGTTGATCTCCTCGACTGAGCGTTGGACTTTGATCGTTGTGCTCTGGACGGATCGAATGTCCGACGTCGTGGAAGAGACCTGAGATGTTGCTTTGGTTGCCGCGGAAACCATTTCGCTGTCGCGCTTCGTCGATTGGGCATCGATCGTTTGCATTGTTTGTTTTGAAGTAACAGCTGTCGACGTCGTTGCCGTAGATGTTTGAGCCTCGACAGTTTTACTCAAAGCTACCATCATCGCGTCAGTTCTGCCACTCTGTGTCGTTGATGCGACGATCTTCGCGGAGTTATTTGAGTTGTTCGTCATCAGCTCCATCGGGGACTTCCCCAGATCTGGATGCATCTCGACGATCGCTCGCGTCGTCACCTGATTGACACTTCCAACAGTATCCGGAGTGGTGGCAATGGAATGAGAGCCCTCCTGACGCCTGCTCCACCCCGCCTCCACGGAATGCTCCGTCGACGAGTGGTGAATGCGGGAAACGTTCTCTACATCCACGCCAGACACTCCAGGTGGAAGCGCGTCTTCTGTAGCTGGCTTCCGCTCAACCGGTCCAGCATTTCCGACTTGATCCGCCGAGGAAGGAGCGGGTGCACTGAAAGGAGCAGATGCACTGGAAGAAGCAGAAGCACTGGAAAAAGTGGATGTACTGACCTCAACTCCATTCTGTGCAGAGGCTTCATCGCTGGTTGAATTCCGTTCTCTGTCCTTCCGCGACGCACTCTTTCCCTTTCTAGCAGATTCATCATTCGAGGACGCAGCGCTCTTTTTATTTGCGTCGTTTTTGCCGCCGTCGTTTTTCTCCACCGCTCCAGTTTTTCCAGCCTTACCATCGTTCTTTTCCATCTTAGACTTCGCGGAATCTGCAGGCGGCTTTTCTGGCGACGATTTTCCCCAAAACCAGCCGGAGGATGCTTTCTTGGAGTTGCGGCTGATTCCGTCCGGATGGACTCTGATGAGTTCTTTTCCGTCGACGGATCTCACTTCCTCCGGTTTTGAGGGTTTTGGCGAGTCCCCTACAGACACGGATGTCACGCCAAGCCCCTGAAGGCTCTGCTTATCCCCAAGCGACTCCTTGGATTGCACGTCATTGACACGCTTGTCAATAGGACTGCTACTCGAACTAAGATGGTGCTTTTCCACACTATCCTGGCTCATGGACGATGTCCGAATGGCGTGCGTCGGATGGGACTCTTGATTTGCGCCGTGCACTCCAAAGCCATCGGGGTGGGTCTCTGCATAATTACCCGATTCCGATGACAGCCCATCATGAGAGCGTGTTGATGTTGATCTGTCAAAGGCGAGGTTAGTTTGAGAGAGATCCTGATGGCTGGAGGCTTGATGATGAGGAACTTCGTGATGGGTTAGGACACTTGTGTCGGTGCTCGTCAGGGATATGTGTGTCTCATCGTGATGACCCTTCAACAACAAACGATAAATAGTTGTCAATAAATAATGCGATATACGTTCAACGACTAAGATCCACAAGCTCCAACTACTGTTGATACTTTAATCTTTGTTTAAAAATCAGCGTATCTGATCCGTTGCATCACGAGACTAAACTACGCGCAGCAAAGGAGCCTCTATTTGTCAATTAATCTATAATTCTTAATCTATATTAAAGACAATAATTAGATAGAGCTGCTACTGAGCATCATATAAACGCCTTATAAAGAATTAACCTTTTATTTTCTCGCAGTACATTACCCAAAAAAGCATAAAAATTCAATCATAAATCAAACAGGGAAACTAAACAAAAAAATCTCATTAAAAGACAGAATCCATAAGCACTATGTAATCGTACATATTGACCTTGTAGGATTAAAGCGGATCAAGTCATGTAAACCGCAAACAAAGAAAAACGCCGACAACTCGAAAGCATTTCCTACTTTTGACGCAAATTTTACCATCATAGATAATTGAATTAAGAGGCTGTTATGATGCATGATAGAGGCTGTTTTTAGAGTTTCCATTACTGTAGATCGATAGAGCACCTCTAAATTAGGGTGGTAGTAAATCTACTCAAATGTACGGAAAAGTCGACTTGATCCACTACAATCCTAGAGGGTCCATGTATGATCTGCACCGTCTGCATGGCCACAGACCTGCGAGAGTCGCGCAGAGTGCTGCAAGCGCGCCTGAGTCGCTGCGATGTACCGAGCGACTTCGTCCGGCGATGCAGGAGTTATGTTCTTGTTTCCTGCGCACCACACGCGTCGACAACAAACAAATCAGATGCGCTTATGGTTCACTTTGAAGCTTGTCGCGGTGCGGCTAGCATGAAAGAAACTGCAGCTCTAGAAGTAAAATAACCTCTATGAAATTCCACCAAAATATCATTTGCATTTCACAACTGCCCAGATACAAAAAAAAACGCTTACAAGTCTACATCAAATACATACTTTTCAGGTGTAAAATTTCTGGACACCTTTTACCATTGCAATCTTAATGAAGTAATAAAGCACCATTTTTTATGTTATTAAAAAATATATACGGTAACCAAAAATAAATATCCATATTTCTAAAAAGCTACATATTTTCTGAGGCCAAAAGGGTCTCTGAAATGATGAAGCTAAACTCAGCTACAATATAAATATAAGCCATTGCATAGACGCCTTGTGTTGGCCATGTATCTGTACCAATGACAGATTTCTGCAGAGCAAGGGCCTCCACGGTCTCAGTGAACGCAGTGAACGTGTCCGAGGGAATGCCGGCCACTAGCCGTCCCCCGTCTCCAAACTGTGACACAGCGCATCACATCCATTTACACCGTCAAGTTCTGCCATGACCATGCACATTATGTCATACAGGCATACGCAACGCATGGGATAGAATATACAGTAGTACAAATCTATATAAATAAAGAGAAGATTCTGTGTGTCTGTCTGTTGACCGGGATGCATTTCCAGTTTTACAGATTTTCACTCGAAACCTTCACTACAGTGTCGGTATGGGCATGGGACACCAAATGGAGGGGTTCCATTTCCTTTTTTTTTTGGAGGGGCCCCCCATGAGGGCCAGAGGCCCCCCGGCCATATAAAAAAAAAGGAAAAATCCGCCCACATCCTCTCCATGATGTTGGTGATATCTAAAAAAAGTTTGCAGAGGGGCCCCAAAGGGGCTCCGAAGGGGTCCCGGGCCCCAAAGGGGCCCAGTGCCCCAAAGGGGCACCTGGGGGGGGCCCAAAGGGGCACAAAAGTATTTGCACACCACAGTTTATCGCGATGCTGGTGTAGGTTCAACGTTGGCCATGAGTCCCTCTATAGATTTTGGGGTTCCCTCTGGGAGCCCCCGGC
>JAQIWG010000046.1:0-54250 GCA_034695025.1 Chamaedrilus cognettii | reverse complement strand
GAGGCTGAGCCAACGGGGGCTGAGGAGGCTGAAGCTGAATCAGCAGAGACTGAGATGGCTGATGTTGAACCAACAGGAGCTGAGGAGGGTGAAGCTGAATCAACAGAGTTTGAGGAGGTTGAGGCCGAGCCAACAGAGGTTGAGAAGGCTGAGGCTGAGCCATCGGGGGCTTTGGAGGCTGAAGCTGAATCAACAGAGTTTGAGGAGGTTGAGGCCGAGCCAACAGAGGTTGAGAAGGCTGAGGCTGAGCCAACGGGGGCTGAGGAGGCTGAAGCTGAATCAACAGAGTTTGAGGAGGTTGAGGCCGAGCCAACAGAGGTTGAGAAGGCTGAAGCTGAACTAATCGATGGCGAGCGAGGTGAACTTGACGCTGCTGAAGGTAAGGAGACAGGACGTGAGGATGATGAAGCGCAAGCAATGAAAGTTGGTGCTGAATCTGTCACTAGATCAACAGAGATCAAGCAAGCTGAAACTACAGAGCTTGCACAAGCTAAAACCGAGCCGTCAGTAGTTGAGGAGGCCGAAGCTGAAACCACTGAAGTTTTGGAGGCGGAAGCTGATCCAAGCGTGACCGATGATGTTGTAGCTGAACCAACAACCGTTGCGCAGGCAAAAGCTGAAATAACTCAAAATGAGGAGGCCGAGGCTGAATCAACTGAAGTAAATGAGCGTGATGCTGAATCAAAAGTGGTTGAGCAGGCCGAAGCTGAAACAAGGGAAGCGGAGTGGACTGAAGCTGAGCAAAAATTAGTTAAGGAAATTAATGCTGCGTCAACTGGGATTGAGAATAAAGAAGCTGAACCAACAGAAAGCGAGCAAGCTGAAACTGAACCAAATGAAGCGAAGGAGGCTCACGCTACGCCGACTGAGATAGAGCAAGCTGATACTGAAATGTCTGAAGCTGAGAAGGCTGAAGTTGTTACAAAGATTGAACCAACAGTGGTCACGAGGATTGAACCCAAAGTAACTGAAGGGGCTGAGTCAGGTTGGGTTGAGGACTTGAAGCCTGCAGCAGTTGAAGTTGAAGGTACTGAATTTGAAGCGACCGAGGCTGGGGAGGTTGAGGATGAACTAGCAGAGATTGAGTACGCTGAAGCAGAATCAATGGAGGTGGATGAGGCTGATGCTGAACTTAAAACGACTGAAGAGGTTGAAGCTGGACAAATGGAGGGTGAGGAAGCTGTTGCTGTACCATCAGAGGCTGAGGAAGGTGACGCTGACGTTGCGGAAATCGAGCAGACTGAAGCTGAATCAACGGCATTTGTAGAAGTTGAAGGTGAACCAATACAGGCTGAGCATAATGAAGCTGAAGCAACTGAAGTTGAGGCAGAAGCTGAAGTTAAACCAAGAGAGGTCAAGAAGCAGGCTGGAGCTGAAATTACAGAGCATCCGGAAGCTGAAGCCGAATCATTTGAAGTTGATGAGGCTGTAGCTGAAACAACTGAGGCAGAGGTTGCTAGAGCTGAATCCAATGTGGCTGCAGATGTTGAAGCTGAACCAGCAGCCGTTGAACAGGCTGTACCTGCATTCACTGTTGAGAAGGTGGAAGCTGAATCAGCAGAGGATGAGCAAGGAGAAGCTGAAGCTAGTGAAGTTGAGGAAGCTGACAGTGAACAAACAAGAGACAAGCTAGCTGAGGCTGAACTAACAGAACATGAAGAAGCTACAGCTGAAGCAATTGAAGCTGAGGAGACAGAAGCTCAGCCAACAGAGATCATGCCGAGTGAAGCTGAAACTGAGGTCGAATATGCTGAAATTCAATTATCTGAAGTTGAGCAGGATGATGGTGAACCAGAAAAGTGTGAGCAAGCGGATGCTGAAACAACAGTGGTTGAGGCCGAACATGCGGAGACTGAAGAGGCTGCACCTGATTTAGCAGAACAGGAGCATGGTGAAGTTGAAGCAACTGAAGTTAAGGAAGCTGAAGCTGTTGAATCAACAGAACATGGCCACGATGAAGTTGAAACCAGTGAAGCTGAGGAGGCTGATGCTGAAGCTAAGCCAAAGGAGGTCTCAGAGGTTGAAGTTGAAATAGCTGAACTTGAGCAACTCGATGCTGAGCTAACTGAAGAGGACGAGGCTGAAGCAGAACCAACTGATGATGTGATGTTTAAAGCTGAACCAACAAAGGTTGATCAAGCTGAAACAGACATGGCGAAAGTGGCGGAGGCTGAAGCTGAGCCTACAGATGCCGAGCAGGCTGAAGTAGAAGCAATAAAAGTTGATGAGTTTGAAAGTGAACCAACAGTGATTGAAAACGTTAAAGCTGAATTAACCAAATTTGGGGTAGCTGAAGACGAACCGAATGAACAAGTTGAATCTGAAACAAATGAATTCCCAGAAGCGGAAATTGAACCAAAAGTGATTGAGGATGTCGAACCTAAGCCACCAGAGGCTGAAGAGACTGAAACTGAATCAATAAAGGTTGAACAAGATGAAGATGAAACTGCTGATGTTGAGAAGACTGAAGCTGAAGTTGAAATCGCTGAAGCTGAGCCAGCTGATGTTGAAGAGACTGAGGTTGAACCAACTGAGGTTCTGTACGCTGAAGCTGAATCAACTACTGAAATTGAGGTGGCTGAAGCTGAAATAGAAGAAGCTGAGAAAATTTTATCAACAGAACCATCAAATGAAGTTCAGCAAGCTGAAGCTGAACTAACTAAAGCTGAAGAGGTTGAAGCTGAACCTATTGAAATTGAGGTGACTGAGGCTGAAACAGCAGAGGTTGAAGAAATCGATGCTGAACCAACGGAACTACCAAGAGAAGTTCAGCAAGCTGAAACTCAGCTGGCTAAAGCTGAGGAGGTTGAAGCTGAACTAACAGAGGTTAAGCAAGATGATATTGAACCGAGTGAAATTGAGGAAAGTGCAGCTGAACCAACAGAAACTGAAGAGGTTGAAGAGGAACCAACAGACAGTGAGACATTTAAAGCTGAACCAACAAAGTTTGAGCAGGCTGAAGATGACCAAACTACAGCGGTGGAGGTTGAAGCTGAGCCTACAGATGTTGAACCGGCTGAAGCTGAAGCCACGGAAGTTGATGAGATGAAAAATGAATCAACAGAGGCTGAGGATGCTGTTATTCAAGAAGATATTTTGAGCCAACTTGTATATCAAAAAGAAAGGACTGTGACTAAAGATATTTCTGAAATGCTTGGTGAGTCATTTGATGAGGCCTTTATCAAAATTGAAAGCGGAGCGGACATCATCCCGTCACGCTTGGAATCCCCTATTAGCAGTGCTTCAGAGTCGTCGGAACATTCACTGCCTGTTGAATGTGAATACTGCGAGTCGATTGTCGAAGATGAATTGCTGGCTATTTCTGTTCAGTTAGATCAGTTGAATGAAAATGATATTGATTTGAAGCTGATGCTACTGGAGCCTGCAGTCGAAACAGATGATGCACAAATGATGCCTGAGGAGGATATTTTAGCAGAGATATCATTTGAGATCGGATTGCTTGAGGACGAAACTCTCTTTTCTTCTCCACGTGTTGAGTTCATTTTAACAGAGGAGCGCCGTCGTCAATTCTACACAGAGAAGTACCATGAGGTTTCAAATTTAACACTTTTCGAAGCTAAAGAAGAAAGTGAAAACGAACAGCAGCAGGAATCCAAGGATTTGATCATGATTGAGGAAAAAGTAGCTGAGGCAGAATCTGAACCAGAAAAAGAGTCAATCGAAGAGTTTTTACCTGCTACTGATTTGCAAATGGTACGCATTCAATATTAACTTGCATCGATATTACTTCTTTGTTTATGTAGCAGATGAAACTCACATCGCTTTTCAGATATAAATTTGAGTCTTAAACTGGGTTTATATTCACTTATGGTATCAACCTTAACTAAATTAAAACTAGACAAAGATAAGCAAAATTTAAATAAGCTTCTGTAATTGAGGGAGGAAGGGTTTTGTTGTTTAATGACTGTGTGTGATAACAAAGGCTATTACAATCCGATTCAGTATAAGAGAGATGCCACAGAACATAATAACTTATTTTACTTATACTCCTTGGTTCATTATTTTTTCGGCTGATGTGATGATGTGCTGTCATTGATTTGACAAATAAAATACATGTATAATTAAGAATAGTGAATTTCATAATAATAATAAATAATAATCATTGTTTTTGACATCCATTCTTATGCGCTGGAGTGCAAGCCTGTAACGCCGTGTCCATGTTAACGCAGGTTAGACGTTTATATTGGAGCTGGGTTTTTATGGGTGGATGCCCTTCCTGTCGCCAACCAGAACAATAAATTACTCTGGACGATGATTATCAGCTAGCGACACTTGTGTATTTAACAGCTTTGCTGAACGGCCTGTAACGCCATGGTTTCATAGTTGCCGGCGCCGGGACTCGAACCCAGGTCCTCTGGACTCGAAGTCCAACGCTTTAACCACTACACCAGAGCGCCTCGCTGTGGTGTTATTTATTAGGCAATTATTTGTACTATGTTTTACATTATATCTATTTGAAGGTTGTTTTACATTTTACAGGCTAAATTTGATGGTTCCGAAAAACCACATCAACAGATGGTGGAACCGACAATCAAAGATATTGGCGAAATGACAATATATCCAGTTGATATACCAAGTGACGCTTTTGAGGAACAGGAATTTGAAATCGAAGAGATAACAGAAGTAATCTCCACAGTAATAACAACAAGTGATGAGCCTCAAGGCGATATCTTGCCATCAGATGCTGGTAAGCTAAATATTTCCGATACTCACAAAATGTTAGCAATTAATATGAATATATTGGTATGTATGCATATGGTATATGTGTGCATGTGTACTGCACTTATTGTGCACCGGCAAACGGAGATGGAAAAACATCATTTGCTTCAATCGTTTTGCAGAAAATGTACTTTGCAGTTGTATATCTCTGTGTAAATTTATTTCATTTTGTCATTCGTTTTTTATGTGTCTTTGTGTCTTTGCTAAATTTGTCTTATCTTGCAGCACAATTTATTTCAGTGAAGATTTTGACATCACTATTTTAAGTATATCATATCATATATTTGTTGTTTGTCTCATTAGAACAATCAGAGGAATCGGCATCAAATGTTGCAAAAGTTCCATTAGTGGATACCGTAGACCGGGGAGAAATGGAGCTGACTCCGCAAGATGAGAAGAGACCAAGTAAGTCATACCTTTCAACATAGTCAGCAGCAATTTCACAAATACATAACCAATTTTAAATATTAGCTGTTGGCTAGATTAGATTGCAAATGCTATAAAAAAGATATATACCAACAATAGTATAAAAATAATGCTAAAGTATCATGGTTACAAACGTTACACAAACTTTGACTCTTCTTGTCTGTGCTTATATTTCAGTTATCATTAGGTTTATTGGTATTATATATTGATTTTTTTATATTCTGTGTCTTATTTAAGTGTGTAAGTATGGTAGCATGTATAATTAAAAGCTGGAAGTGACTAGATATACTATGTTTGCAGCATGATCTGTGATATTGTTTGTTATAAGTTAACTTTTAACATGTGTAGATTATATCTGTTGTAGTTGATATTTGTGTACACTGTAGCAATTGATAAGTCAAAGCTCTTTCCAGTAGGCCTACCATCTACAGTTAGCTGCTACCAACTGCTTATTGTCTGTTGACGCTTGAATGGGACATTTCAGTTCACAACTATCTCTTGTTTTGAACATTTTTAATTTGATAAATTATTTCAGTGTCATTCAAAAAGTAATTCTACTAGTAGATAATAGAATGTTGCGCAAGTGTCATACAGCACCAATTATATTTGGGTCTATTTTGTCGATGTAGCTTACTGTTTTAGATAGCTTGCATGCATTCAATTGTTTCGAGGGGTGAACAACATGGCTTATAGGATTTTGATTTGAATTATAGACAAAAAGTTTATAAAATTGCATTTATTATGTTCTAATGAGAATTATCAAGCATTTTGACATAAACCCGACCTATGCCTTACATATTATTCAGTATCTTGAGAAATGTTTTTGATTATGTGGACAACACACTCTTACTCCTGCGCTTAAGATTTGGAACATTATTGCAAATTTTATATTTTATATCATTGTTATAGGCAAATATTATGTTTTTTGTCTTCTTGAAGCAATCAGAAGAATGAAGGAATGTATTATTGTTTAGATTGACATAATAACAATTATGTATTGACTGAGCTTTTTAAGTATTTAATCAGAAGTATATTAAACATACAAATTATTTTGAAATTCAATACCAATATTCTTCTCGGGATCCATCTGTCCATTTACTTTTATTTTGTTGGATATATCTCAATGAACAAGTGTAGAATGTATCAACACAGCTACTATTATTTTAAACTAACCTGCTGGTTTAACCTACATAATATCATAAATTGTCACTGCGTCAGATATTAAAATAGGGGTACAACTTTAATTTTCATAATCACTTCTACCAATAATTGCAGCTAAATTTAAACGGAAGGGTCAAGCGAGATTATAACAATATAAAAATTAAATGCCTGACGGCGTTTGGTTAAAAAATAATGCACTTAAAATGCTTTGAAAATAGATCATGTTTTTTATTGTGTTAGCCTAAATATCATACAGATGCATTTTGAGTGAATTATTCATCGGTTGACATTCAATCCAAAAATTTCTAATTTATATTTGATTTACTGCAACTGCCAATGTCATTATGTATGGTACATCGTACAGTTATTCATCATGATAAATATGCAACTAGGGTAAGGAAGACTACTTCTGCTGTTTTACTGCAAACTATAAGGTTTCAGTACCTCTCTCTTTGAAACTGATTTGCTATAGTTAAGAAATTTTTAATTTTGACAACTTTCCATTATTTGGATACATAATATTCATCAATAAAAGCTCATATACGAGTAAAAGCTCATAGAAGCTTATAGAATCTCAATAAATCAATATTCATCAATCAATATTCATCAATAAAAGCCAAGACGACGCATACATATAACATACGTCATATGTATGTATATTAAATAAACTATGATATGTTTATTTTATTTGGATATTTTATTGCATCTTATTTTGTTCTAAATTTATTAAATAATGAACTTGAAAAGTAAAGGCTACTGATGGACCATCCTGCAATTTTAAGACTTTTCCAAAAATTTGACTAACTTTCATCTGAGTTAAGATTAGGAATCAAGTCCAATTTAGCGTTAATGCAACAGAACCTTTGTGGCTAAATTTAAAATGTGCAAAAGGTAAGGATGACTAATTAGATGATTTTACACCGGACCTAATCTCAGTAACCAGTACACAGTTTCTTTGATTGCAGTTTTTTGTCTCGTGTTCTGGGCTTACCGTGCTTTATTTCTTGACGAAATGTTTGTGGAATACACTTATTTCGCTCCCAGTGGACTTCTTCAACAATCAGCTTCATCCAATGCACTGTTCAAATAATTGTGACGAAGATCGATATATATGTACAGCTTTTTTGAGATCATACCTATTACTTTTAAATTTTGTACATGGAGTCTTGCTTCAAATGGCAAACTGTAGGCCTATGTGGAATACTGCTTGCCTTGCCTCCTGATCTCCCCTCGTCGTTGTAAGTCATGGTGCTTGATCCTGGTTCGCGTCTAGCTGCAGATATGTGGTCGTGACGAAGTGCATGGCCGTGTGAAACTGTTTTAAATATATGAGACTTGTGTTAGAATTAAGTTCATGACCTGTAACATTTAAAAAGTAAACATTAAATCTTAGATTAAAAAAATTACATTGATTGTATGAATGATAGTAACAACTCGAAGCTAAGAAATTAAATTAGTCTTCTTAACTACGGTACTCAGAATTTGTATATCGTAATATTTATGTTTTTAAGGAGGAAGTTTATCTCTTTTGCTAGTTCCACCTCTAACTTAGCGTTACTTTTTATAGGTCTAGTTGTTTGAGCACTATGACTTTTTATATAATTTGATTTGACATTCTTAGCATAGGTTCTTGACTTTGGCCTAAGCAATAGGTAAAATAAACATTTTTCGTAAAACAGTTATTGACTAAAAAAAGTTGATTTACATTGCATTGCTATGTAGTATGATTATTATGCTGTTATGCAAACTTTTATTTCTAGTGCAACTTGTTCCTGGAGGATCGATGAGACCTCAGACTGTTCAAGGTATATAACATATTTTTGCAGCATGATCAGCTTAATACAGCTTATTCGTGCCAAAAATTGCAATTTATACCTCCGAGTTGCTGCAGATATTTCTATTAGTTTTTATGTATATGCAACTAAATAGTGAATTTTCAGATACGGTTCGAGAAATGGTGCTGCTTCTGTGCGTGCATGACTGTTATCAAATTTGAATGCAGTTAGAATGCACGCTTTGAATTCAGCCAAGTCTTCCGGCGGACCCTCCATCCAACGCTCGTCCAATGCTTTTTGGCTCCTTGGATCATATTTGGTACATGATAGTTTTTCATATGAACAATGTATATGTCTTGTCTGAAGTAGAAATGTCAACCTTTTATGCAACTTCATTGTTAGCCCTTTTTTGAATAAAATTTATAGACATTGCTTTCAAGTGTTATTAATGGCTTCTTGGTGCATGATTTTAAATTTCTCGTGCATTCGAAAAGTGAAATAATAAAGGAAGTTTTAAAAGCTAGAACTCTGATATATGCAACTTTGAGTCATCAAAATAAATGTTTAAAATATAAATTTTTTAGACTGCTTTGAAATTACATAGGAATAGTTTACTAAGAAAATCTTTAGTAAATTTTCTTTAAATGTGTGACAGATTTATGCATCTTATTGATCTATCTTTGCAGATTTAAGATTAATAAACTTAGATTCTTTTTCATACGTTCTGTCATTTTGCAGAACAGTGCTCAGGGGTTTAATCATCCACATACATATTCCTGTTTGAATATATATTTTTCCATATACTTTTGCTGCTGTCTTCGATCAACTTCCAGTCTGTCCTTTTGGAAACAATTGAACTATAAAAAAAGGATTGCTATGCTTGTAGCAAAGTGTATAATACTTATAGCAACTAGACAGTAACAAGGCTGCTTCAACAAACTATTGTCTCTAAATATGAAGGTAGGCATTTGTAACTTATTTACTATTATTCGTAGTCTAATGTAAGTTTTGCAAAATATTTTGACTTGTAGGTGATCACGACCAAGATACTCGGAGTGAGGTTAAAATTTTGAAAAAGGAAATGGTAGAACTGGCCGAAGTTCTAGAGACCACTGGGGAGGAGCATAAAATGGAAGAAGTTGTGGCAGATATGAAAGATGGTGGAGTCAAATTGACAGAACTCACAATTTGGGTTCAAACAAAAGATGACAAAGTGAAGCAAGGTATAGTCGAACAATTGGAAAGTGAAACAGAAATAGCGACGGTTGAGAAAACTGAAGCTGAAGCCATAGACGTTAAACCAGCTGAAGCTGAACCAACTATCGTTGAAGAAGTTGAAACTGAACTCACAGAAAATCAATCTGCACAAACGGAAAGGAAACAGACTCAATCAGAATCAACAGATGTAGAGGCTGAATTGAAGAATATTGAGAAGATTCAAGCTGAACCAATTGTCATTGAGGAAGCTGCAACTGAATCAACAGAGGTGATGCAGGTTGAAGCTGAACCAACAGCGGTTGTGCGAGTTGAAACAGAGTCTACGGCAGTTGACAGATCTTTAACTAAGCCAACAGAGGATGAACACGCTGAGGTCGAATCAATCGAAGCCGAACCAACCGAAGTTGTAGAGCTTGAAGCTGAAGCAATTGAAGTTGTGGAGGCTGCATCTGAATCAAAAGACATCGAGCAAAAACCAACAGAGGTTGAGAAGATTGAAGCTGAGCTAACGGAGGCTGAGCAAGTTAAAATTGAAGCAATTACAGTTGTGGAGACTGAATCCCAATTCCATGAAGTCGGGACTAATGAAGCTGAATCAGCACTTGTTGGGGAGGGGAAAACAGAGCCTACTGAAGTTGAGGAAGCTCTGACTGAACTGAAAGAAACTAAAGAGTTTGAAGGTGAACCAACAAAGCATAACGAAGTTGAAGCCGAGCCTGTTCACGATGAGGAAGCATTAAATGGACCAACAGACAATGAGAACGCTAAAGAAGAACCAACCGAAGTTGTGCAGGGTGCAGCGGAGATAACACGGGATGAGCCACCCGAAGCTGCACAAACAGAGGCTGAGCAGGTTGAAACTGATCAAATTGTAGTTGTGGATGAATCCGAATCAAAGGAAGTCGAGCAGACCGGAGCAGAACCAAGAGAGGTTGAGCAATTTGAAACTGAACCTACTGAAGTAGACAAAGCTCTTGCTGAACCACGAAGGGATGAGAACGCTCAAGCTGAGCCAATCGATGTTGAAAAAGTTGCAGCTGAGCCAAAGCGTCTGGAGCAAGCTGAGCCAACAGAGGTGGAGGACGTCGAAGCAGAGCAAGCTCAGGTTAAGCAAGTTGAAGCCGAGTTCATTGAAGTTGACCAAATTTTAACCGAAGCAACAGAAGATGACAGCGCTGAAGCCGAACCAGCAGAAGTTGTGACGTTTGAAGCTGAATTAACTAACGTTGAGCAAGTTGAAACTGAATCAACTGAGATTGAGCAGATTGAAAGTGAAGCGATTGAGGTTGGGCAAATTAAAGATGAAGCAATTGAAGTTGAGGAGGCTGAATTCGAATCTACAGAACAGGAATATATTGCAGCTGAACCAACAGAGGTTGAGAACGTTGAAGCCGAGCCTAGTGAAGTTGAGGAGGCACTATCTGAAAGAATAGAGGATATGAACGCTGAAGCTGAAATAAGGGTAATCGATGAAGCTGACGCTGCATCAATAGACGTTGGGCAGGTTGATGCTGCACCTTCTGTAGTTCATGAAGCTCTAACTGAATTGAGGAAAGAAGAAATCGACTCGACAATGTTTGAGAAATTTCAGGCTGAATTGAGCAAAGTGGAACAACTTGAGGTTGAAGCAACTGAAGTTGTTGACGCTGAATCGGAATCAAGAGAGGCTAAGCAGACAGAAGCTGAACGGACAGAGGTTGCGAATGTTGATGCTGAACCGACAGATTTTTACACAGTTGAAGTTAAACCAACAAAGCTTGGACGCATTGAAGCCGAACCAATGCAATTTCAGCAAATTGATACTGACCCAAGTGATGTTGAACATGATATAACTGAAGAAATTCCAGTTACAAAGGGTGAGTCGGAATCAATGAAAGAGGAGAAGACTGATGCTGAACAAACAGCAGTTGAGCAAGTTGAAGTTAAGCTTACCGAAGCAGAAAGAGCTATAATTGAGCCAACGGCGGAGAAGAACGCTGAATCTGAACCAATCGAAGTTGAGGAGGTTAAACCTGAACCAATGCCAGTTGAGCAAAGTGACCCTGAATCAGCTGCAGTTGTACGGTTTGAAACCAAGCTATCCGAGATTGAGCGAGTTGAAGCTGAAGCAACTGAAATAGTGGAGGCAAAATCCGATTCAATAAAACTCGACAAGACAGAAGTTGAACCAACAGAAAGCGACAAAGCTGAAGCAGAGACAACTGAAATTGTGGAGGTTCAAGCTGAACCAACACAGGTTGGGCAAACTGAAACTGAATCATCAGAGATTGAACAGGTTGAAATTGAAGCGATCGAGGTTGCGCAGGTTGAAACTGAAGCAGGGGAAGTGGAAGAAGCTGAATTTGAATCTAAAAAAGAGGAGAAGACTGAAGCTGAATCAACAGAGATTCAGCAAGTTAAAGCCGAGTCTACGAGAATAGATGAAATAGCGCTAATTGAACAAACAGAGGTTGATGCTGAACCAACAGAAATTGAACACGTGGAAAATGAACCAACTGAGATTGAGGATGTTGATGCTGAACCAACAGATTTTGACTCGGCTGAAGTAGAACCAACAATAGATGGTGAACAAGTTAATGCTGCGCCTGCTACAGATAATGATGCTCTAACTGAATTTGGAGAAATGGCTACCAAAAAGGCAGCGCTTGAAGAGATTCAAGCTGAACCAAGCAGAGGGAAACTAGTTGAAGTTGAAGAAAGTGGAGTTGTGGAGGCTGAATCCAAAACAAATGAGGCCGAGCAGACAGAAGCAGAATATATAGAGATTTCAAAGGTTGAAGCTGAAGTAACAAAGATTGAGCAAGTTGAAATTGAAGTAGCTGCAGTTGTGGAGGTTGAATTCCGATTGCAAGAAGCTCAGACGACTGAAGCTCAACCAGCAGAAGTTTGCAATCTGGAATTAGAGCGTACTGAAATTGAGGAAACTACCACTCAGCCAACAGAAGATGAAAACGCTGAATCTGAATCGACAGAAGTTCAAGAGATTGATGCAGAACAAAGGCAGATTGAGCAAGTTGATACAATACAATATGAGAACGCTGAAGCCAAATCAACCGAACCAGTGGAGGTTGAACCTGAAACAACATGGGATGAGCATGCTGAAACTGAAACAACAGGAATTGAGGGTCCTGACACTGAATCAACTGAGGTGATACAAGTTGAACCTGATGCAACTGAAGTTGTGGAGGAATCAGAATCAAAAGAAAGGGAGAACACTGAAGCTAAACCAGCAAAGGTTGCGTTAGTTGAAGCTGTGCATACTGAAGCTGAGAAACTTATAACTGAGTCGACAGTGGACAAGAACGCTGAATGTGAAACAATTGAAGTTGAGGAGATTGAAGCTGAATCAACTGAAGGTGCACAGAGTGAAACTGAACCAAGCGAGGTTGAACAAGTTTCAGCTGATGGAACTGAAATTATAGTGACTGAATTAGAATCAATGAAAGTCAACAAGCCTGCAGGTGAACCAACAGAGGCTGAACCAACACAGGTCGAGGAGACTGACACTGAACTGCTAGAGATTGAGCAGGTTGAAGCTGAGTCTACTGTATTTGGGGAAGCTCTGATTGAAGCAACAGAGGGTACAAACGCTGCATATGAACCAGCCGAAGTTGAGCAGGGTGGAGCTGAACCAATGCGGATTGAAAAATCTGAAACCGAACCAAGTGAAGTTGTTGAACCAATAAGTGCTGACACGGATACAACTGAGATTGAGCAAGTTGAAGCTGAAACAATTTTACTTGCAGAGGCTGAATCCGAGTCAATTAATATTGAGAAGATTGAATCCGCTCTAACAGAGGTTGAGGAGGTTGAAGCTGAACAACGAGAAATTGGCAAAAATGTAGCAGAATATGCAGCAGTTGAGGGGGTTGACGCTGAATCAAGGGACGTTATGCCAGCTGAAATTGAAGTCCTTAGATTTTTTAATGCTGAATCCGAAATAAAGGAAGTTGAGAAGACTGAAGGTGAACCAACAATGTTTGAGAAAGTCAAGGCTGAACAAACAGCAGTTAAGCAAGTTGAGAGTGAGCCTACTGAAGTTGACAAAATTCTGACTGAAGGAACAGAAAATGAGAACGCTGAAGCCAAACCAATCGATGTTGTGTACTTTGAAGCTAAACCAACGCAGGTTGAGCACACTAAAACTGAACCAACCAAGGTGGAACAAGTTGAATCTGACGCAACTGAAGTTGTGGAGACAACAGAAAGGGAGAGCACCAAAGTTGAAGCAACAGAGGTTGAGCAAGTTGAGGCTATGCCTGCTGACACTGAGGAATCTACAAATGAGTCAATAGAGATCGAGGACACTGAAGCTGAACCAACGGAGGTTGAGCAAGTTGAAGCCGTGCATGCTGAAGCTGAGGAACTTATAACTGAGCCAACAGAGGACGAGAACGCTGAATCTGAAACAATCAAAGTTGAGAAGGTTGAAGCCGAATCAATGCTGGTTGAGCGAACTGGAACATCTGAAGTTCGACAGAGTGAAACTGAACCAAGCGTGGTTGAGCAAGCTTCAGTTGAAGCAAGTGAAATTATAGAGGCAGATACAGAATTAGAATCAATCAAAGTGGACAAGACTGAAGCTCAACAAACAGAAATTGAGGAGGTGGAGGCTAAACAAACAGAAATTGAGGACGTTGAAGTTAAACCAACGCAGGTCAAAGAATCTGACACTGAACCGCTAGAGATTGAGCAGGTTGAAGCTGAATGTACTGTATTTGAGGAAGCTCTGACAGAACCAACAGACGATACAAACGCTGAATATGAACCAGCCGAAGCTGACCAGATTAAAGCTGAACCAATGCAGATTGAAAACGTTGAAACAAAACCAAGTGAAGTTGTTAATCCTGACATGGATACAACTGAGATTGAGCAAGTTGAAGCTGTAACAACTGAAATTAGAGAGGTTGAGTCCGAATCAATGTTCGTTAAGAAGATTGAAGCCGCACTAACAGAGGTTGAGGAAGTTGAAGCTGAGCAAACGGATGTTAAGAAAACTGTACCTGAATCTGCAACGGTCGAGAAGGTTGAAGCTGAATCACAGGTCGCTAAGCCAGTTGAAATTGAAGTCTTTAAAGTTGCAGATGCTGAATCGGAAATAAAGGAAGTCGAGAAGACTAAAGCTGAATCAACTGGTTTTGAGGACGTTGAAGCCAAACAAACAGAAGTTGAGAAAGATGAGACTGAGCCTACTGAAATTGACACAATTCTGACTGAAACAACAGAAAATGAGAACGCTGAAGCCGAACCAGTCGAAGTTGTGGACTTTAAAGCTGAACAAACGCAGGATGAGCATACTGAAACTGAACCAACAGAGATCAAAGAGCATGTAACTGAACCAACCAAGGCGAAACAAGTTCAACCAGACGCAACTGGAGTTGTGGAGGCTGAATCGGAATCAAACGAAAGGGAGAACACTGAGGCTGAACCAACAGAGGTTGAGCAAGTTGAAGCCGTGCATGCAGAATCTGAGGACGAGAACGCTGAATCTGAAGCAATCGAAGTTAAAGCTGAATCAATGCAGGTTGAGCGAGCTGAAACTGAACAAACTGGAGTTGCACAGCTTGAAACTGAACCAAGCGAGCTTGAGCAAGTTCCAGCTGAAGCAACTGAAATTATAGAGGCCGAGGCAGAATTTGAATCAATGAAAGTAGACTCGACTGAAGCTCAACGAACAGAGGTTGAGGAGGTTCAAGCTGAACCAACAGAGATTGAGGAAGTTGACGCTGAATCAACAGAGGTTGAGCAAGTAGAAACTGAGCCTACTGAAGACGAAAACATTCTGACTGAATCAACAGAAGATGAGAACGCTGAAGCTAAGCCAATCGAAGTTGTGGAGATTGAAGCTGAACCAATACAGGATGAGCATGCTGAAACTGCACCATCAGAGATTGAGGAGCTTGAAACTAAACCAATGGAGGTGGAGCAAGTTAAACCAGATGCAATTGAAGTTTTGGTGGTTGAATCTGAATCAAAAGGAAGCAAGAGGACCGAAGCTGAACCAATACAGGTTAAGCAAGTTGAAGTTGAGCATACTGAAGCTGAGGAAGGTCATGCTGAGCCACCAGAGGACGAGAACACTGAAGCCGAATCAACTGAAGTTGCAGAAACTTTAACTGAATCAACAGCGGTGGATGAGGTTCAAACTGAACCAAATCAGTTTCAGCCAGTTGAAGCTGAAGCAATTAAATTTGTGGAGATTGACTCTATATCAAAAGAATTTGAGACAACTGGAGATGAACAAGCTGATGTTGGGAAATTTGAAGCTGAGCGCATTGAAGTTGAGGAATATCTGACCGAACCGGCAGTGGCTGAAGAGATCAAAGCTGAACCAACAAAACTTGAAAACGCTGATGCCGAGCCCACGCATGATGAGAAAGCTCTAACTGAACAAACAGAGGATGACCAGGCTGAATCTGAAGTTGAGCAATTTGAAGCTGAACAGGCGGAGGTTGAAATTGAGGCAACTGAAGTTGCAAAAACTGAGCGCGACCTAATGGATGTCGAAATGACTGAAGGTGAGCCAAGAGAAGTTGAAGAGGCTGAAGCAGAACCAATTGAAGTTGAGGAGGCGGAAGCAGAACCAACTGAAGTTGAGGAAGGTGCAGCTGAACTGGACGTGGCTGAGAAGTTCGAAGCCAAACTTGACATAATTCAGCCATTTGGTACTGAGACCATTGAAATTGTAGAGGCTGGATCAGACATAGAGGAAGTTGAGAGGACTGAAGCTGAACGAACAAAGGCTGAAGAGGTTAATGCAGAACAAAGTGAGATTGAGCGACCTGAAGCCAAACCTACTGACGTTGGGAAAGCTCCAACTGAATCAAAGCAGGAGCATGCTGAAGCCGAACCAGCAGTGGTTGAGCAAGTTGAAGCTGAGCCTATTGCAGTTGCGTACGTTCTACCTGAACTAACAGAGGATGAGAACGATGAGTCTGCAATAATCACATTTCAGAAAGTTGAAGCTGAACCAATTCTGGTGGAGCGAACTGAAACTGAAACAACTGAAGTTGCACACCTTGAAACCGAACCAATGAAAGTCGACAAAACTGAAGCTGAACTAACAGAAACAGAGGCGTTTGAATCTGAGCAGACAAAAGTTGAGCACGTAGAAACAGAGCCGACATGGGTTGAACAAACTGAAAATGTTCCTACTGAAGTTTGCAGAATTCTAAATGAACCAACAGAAGATATGAACGCTGAAGCCAAACCAACGAAAATTGTGGAGGTTGAAACTGTGCCAACACAGGTTGAAAAAATTGACACTGAACCTCTAGAGATTGAGCAGGTTGAAGCTGTGTCTACCGTATTTGAGGAAATTCTAACTGAAACAATAGATGATGCAATCGTCGAATATGCACCAATCGAAGTTGATAAGGTTGAAACTGGGTCAGTGCAGCCTGAACAAGCTGAAACCGAATCAACTGAAGTTGTTCAGGCTGGCACTGAAACAGGTGCGATTCATCATGTTGAAGCTGAAGCACCTGAAGTTGTGGCGACTAAATCTGAATCAGTGAAAGTTGAGATGATTGAGGTTACACTATCAGAGGTTGAGGAGGTTGAAGCTGAGCATGCAGAAGTTGGTGAAACTGTAGCTGAATCTGAAACGGTTGAGGGGGTTTTAGCTGAATCAAACAAATTTAGGCCAGTTGACGCTGAACACATAAATGCTGTGGAGGCTAAATCCGAAATTAAAGAAGTCGAGAAGACTAATGCTGAAATAGCAGAGGTTGAGGATATTGATTCTGAATTAACAGAGATCAACCAAGCTAAGACTGAACTAATAGATGGTGAGAATGTTGACACCGAGCCAGCTGCACTTGATGAAGCCCTAACTGGTTTGGAGGAAACTGTAATAGAATCGACAACGTTTGAGCAGGTTGAAAGCAAACCAAGCACAGATGAGCAAGGTGAAAATGAAGCAGCTGATGTTGTGGAAGCTTTGTCCGAATCAAATATAGAGGAAGTGTACAAAACTGAACCCGCAGCGGTTGAGGAGTTTCTTGCAGAACCAAAGGAAGTGTTGCAAGTTGAAGCTGGGCCAAATGAGTTTAAGAACGCTCTAAGTGAAGAAACAGAGGAGGAAAAAATAGAGGTACCAAGAGATGCTATGCAAGTTGAGACTGAGCTTACTGTAGTTGTGGAAGTTCCAGCTGAACCAACAGAGGATGAAGCTGCTGAAGCAGAACCAACTGAAGTTGAGGAAACTTCAACTGAACCGACAGCGTTGGAGGAGTTTCAAACTGAATCAAATGAGTTTGTACAAGTGGAAGCTGATGCAAATAAGCTTGTGCAGTTTGAGACAATTGAAGCTGAACCAGCAGTTGTTGGGGAGGTTGAAGTCGAGCATATTGAAGTTGAAGAAGCGCTAGCCAAACTGGGAGATCCTGAAGAGATCGAAGCTGAATCAACAGTGCTTGAGCACACTGAAGCTGAGACTACTCTAGTTGAGGAAGCTCCTTCTGAACAAACAGAGGATGAGAAGACTGAATCTGAATTAAACAAAGTTGAGCATGTTGAAGCTGAAGAACCAGAGATTGAAAAAGTTGAAATTGATGCAATTGAAGTTGTGGAAGCTGAAGTCGAACCAACAGACGCTGAGGAGACTGCAGCAGAAACAACAGAAGTTGAGGAATGTGCAACTGAACCAGTCGCTCTCGAAAAGATTGACGCTGAACTACATCAAATTCAGCATGTTGATACTGAGTCCATTGAAATTGTGGCGGGTGGATCGGAAATGAAGGAAGTCACGAGAACTGAAGCTGAACCGACAGAGGCCAAGGAGATTGAAAAGAAAGAAGGTGAGATTGAGCAAACTGAAGCTGAGCTCACTGAAGTTGAAGAAGCTCCAACTGAATCGATAGAGGCGGAGAACACTGAAGCTGAAATAACAGAGGCTGAGCAAGTTGAAGCTGAGCCTACTGCGGTTGTGGAGGTTCTAACTGAACAAGCGGAGGATCAGAAAGATGAATCTGAAACAACCGAAGTTGAGGAGGTTGAAGCTGTAACGATGCGGGTTGAACAAGCTGATATCGAACCAACTGAAGATGTTCAGGCTGATACTGAAACAACTCTGATTGAGCAAGTTGAAGCTGAAGCGACTGAAGTTGAGAAGGCTGAACAAATGCAGTCTGAGGAAACTCTAGATGAGTCGGCCACGGTAGAGGAGGTTGGAGCAGAATTAAACGAAGTTAAGCCAGTTGAAACTGAAGTCATTAAAGATGTGGATGCTGAATCTAAAATAGAGGAAGTCGAGAAGACTAATGCTGAACCAACCGAGTTTGAGGACGTTCATGCTGAACCAACAATGATCGACCTAGCTGAAGCTGAACCAATAGTTGTTGAGCAAGTTGATGTGGAGCTTACTACTGCAACTAATGAAGCTCTAACTGAATTGGGAGAAATGGCGACTGAAAAGACGGTGTTTCAGGAGGTTCAAGCTGAACCATGCGAAGTGGAACAAGTTGAAGATGAAGCAACTGATGTTGTGGTTGCTAAACCCGAATCTAAAGAGCTCGAACAGACTGAATCCGAACCAACTGTGATTGAGCAAGTTGAAATTGAAACAACTGAAGTTCTGGTGGCTGAATTCGAATCCATGGAAGAGGAGAAGACGGTAGCAGAATCAACAAAGGTTGGGGAATTTGAAGACGAGCATAGTGTAGTTGAAGAAGCTCTAACTGAACCAATAGACGTTGAGGACGTTGATACTGAACCAACAGAGGCTGAACCTGTAGATGCTGACCAAGTTGAAGCGGAACCAACAGACTTTGAGCCAGTGAATGCTGTGCTTTCTCAGGCTGAACTAGGGGAAAGTGCAACAAAATCGATTACATTTGTGGAGATTGAAGCTGTAACAACCACAGATGAGCAAAGTGAAATTGAAGCCACGGAAGTGGAGGAAGCTGAATCCGAATCAAAGGAAGAGGAGATGAACGAAACCGAAACAACAGCGGTTGGGGAGTTCCTTGAGGAAGTAAAATATGTCTTACAAGTTGAAGCCCGGCCAAATGAGTTGGAGGATGAGTACACAAGTACAGTAACTACACCAAAAGAAGATGAGAAGGGTGAAGTCGAACCAAACGATGTTGAGCAAGTTGAACCAGAGCCTTTAATGCGTGCAGAAGTTTTAACTGAACCAACAGAGGATGTGCACGGTGAAGCCGAATCAACGGAAGTCGAGGCGGTTGAAGCTGAACCAACAGCATTTCATCAATCTGAGACTGAAGCGACAAACATCGAGCAAGTTGAAACAGAGCCTGCTGATATCGGAGAAACTCCTGCAGAACCAGGAGAGTCTGAGGACGCTAAAGCTGAAGCAACTGAATTTGCGGAGTTTCAAGCTGAACCAACCGAAGTTGTGGAAGTTGAAGATGAGCCAACGCCCGTTGAGGAATTTGAGGCTGAATCAACTGAGTGTGAGCAAGCTATATCTAGAACAACAGCGGATCCGGAAGTTGAAACTGAACGAAGCGAGGTGGAACAAGCTAAAGTTGAAACAATTGAAGTTGTGAAGGTCCATTCCGAATCAAGAGAGGTCGGGCAGACTGAAGCGGAATTAACAGAAATTGAGAACATTGAAACTGATACAATAGAGGTTCAACAAACAGCAACTGAATCGACAGCAATGAATGAGTTTCAAGCTGAAGCTAGCGATTTTGAGCCAGTTAATGCTGAAGCAATTGCATTTGTAGAGGCTGAATCCCGATCAAAAGAATTTGAGCCAGCTGAAGCTGAACCAGCAGATGTCGGAGAGGTTGAAGACAAGCCTACTGTACCTGACGCAGCTCTAATCGAACCGGCAGAGGTGGAGGAGGTCGAAGCTGAACCAATAAAGCTTGAACACTTTGAAACCGAGCCTACTCAATTTGAGGACGATCTGGCTGAATACATAGAGGATAAAAACTCTGAATCTGAATCCACCAAAGTTGAGCAGTTTGAAGCTGAACCATCTTTGGAGATTGAAAAAGTTGAAATTGAAGCAATTGAAGTTGTGAAAGCTGAAAGCGATTCAGTGGATGCCGAAAAGACTGAAGTTGAACCAATGGGGGCTGAGGAGGCTGAAGTGGAAGCGACTGAAATTGAGACTGATTCAATTGAATCGGGCGCGGTTGTGATGGTTGAAGCTGTACCAAATGATGCTCAGCAAGATGACGGTGTGGCCATTGAAATTGTTGTGGCTGAATCCAAAATAAAGGAAGTCGAGATAATTAAGGCTGCTCCAACAGAGCCTGAGAAAGTTGGAGCTGAACAAGGTAAGATCGAGAGAGCTGATGCGGAGCCTACAGAGGTTGAGGAAACTGTAACTGAACCAGCAGAGAATGAGAATATTGAAACTCTTGCTGAGTTTGGAGAAACTGCAACTGAACCGATTGCCTTTGAGGAGGTTGAAACTGAATCAACCGAAGTTGAGCAAGTTGTAACTGAAGCAGCTGCAATTATCGAGGCTGAATTAGAATCATTGATAGTCGAGAAGACTGACGGTGAAACAATAGAGATTGAGAAGGCTAAAACAAACACAATAGAGATTGATGAAGCTGAAGCTGAACCAACAGAGACAGAACAGCTTGAAATCCAAGCCACCGAGGCTGAACAGGTTGAAGCTGAAGCAGTACAAGTTGTTAAGGCTGATTTTGAGTTGGTGCAAGTTGAAGTCGAGCCCACTGTAGTTGAGAAGGCATTTACTGAACCAACAGAGATTGAGGACGTTGATGCTGAATCAACAGAGATTGACCACACGGACGCTGAATCAACTGCCGTTGCAGACGTTGATGCTGAATCAACGAATTTTGACCAAGCTGAAGTTGAACCAATAGACATTCAGCGAGTTGATGTAGCGCCTACTTCTGTTGATGAAGCTGTAACTGAATTGAAAAAAATGACAGCCGAAAAGAGAGCGTTGGATGAGGTTCAGGCTCAATCAGGTAAAGTGGAACAAGTTGAAGTTGAAGCAAGTGCTGTTGTGGAGGCTGAATCCCGATTGCAAGAAGTCGAAACAACTGAGGCTAGATCAGCAGAAGTTCAGAACGAAGAGCGTACTGACGTTGAGGGAGCTGGTGCTGAGCCAACAGAAGATGAAAATGCTGAATCTGAATCAACTGAATTTGAGGAGATTGATGCTGAACCACAGCCGTTTGAGCAAGCTGAGGCTACAGAGATTGAAGACATTGAATCTGACCCAACTGAGGTTGAGCAACCTGAAACTGAGCCTACTAAAATTGAAGAAAACCTAGTTAACTTAACTGAAAGTATCCACACTTCAGCTGAACCAACCGAAGCTGTGCAGGTTGAAACTGGACCAACACGGGACGAGCACACTGAAACTGAATCAACCGAGGTGGAACAAGTTGAGGCAGATGTTTTGGAGGCTGAATCAGAATCAAAAGAAATGCAGAAGACAGAAGCTGAACCAACAGAGTTTGGGCAAGTTGAGCCAACAAAGCATGAGACCTTTGCATCTGAAAGAACTGAAGTTGAAGAAGTTCAAACTAAACCAATGCAAGTTGAGCAGACTGAAACAGAACCAACTGAAGTTGCGCAGGTTGAAACTGAAACAAGCGAGGTTGAGCACCTTCTGATCGAAATAACTGAAATTATACAGGCTGAAGTAGAATCAGTGAAAGTCGACAAGTCAGACACTGAACTAACAGAGGTGGAGGAGGTGGAAGCTGAAACAATAGAGGTTGAGGACGTTGAAGTGCAGCCAACACGGGTTGAAGAAGCTGAATATGAGCCTACTGAAGTAGACAAAAATCTACCTGAACTAACAGAAGCTGGAAACGCTGAAGCCGAAGCAACCGAAATTGTGACAGTTGACGCTGAACCAATACTGGTTGAAGAAACCGACACTGAAACAACGCAGATTGAGCATGTTGAAGCCAAGTCAACTTTACTTGTGGAAGCTTTAACAGAACCAATGGAGGATGTGAACGCTGAATGTGAATCAGCCGAAGTTGAGAAGGATGAAGCTGAACCAATGCAAATTTCAAAAGCTGAAGTCGATGCAACTGAAGTTGTTCAGGCTGACACTGAAACAACTGAGCAAGTTGAAGCTGAAGCAACTGAAACTGTGGAGCCTGCACTAACAGAGATTGAGAAGGTTGAAGCTGAACGAGCGGAAATTGAGGAAATAGTAGCCGAATCTTTGACGGTTGAGAAGATTGAAGCTGAATCAAACGAAGTTAAGCCAGCTGATGTCATTAAAGTTGCGAAGGCTGAGTCCGAGATAAAGGAGGTCGCGAAGCCTGAAGCTGAACCAACAGAGGTTGAGGACGTTGATTCTGAACCAACTGAAATAGATCAAGCTGAAGCTGAACTGATGGACGTTGAGAAATTTGATACGGCGCCTACTGCATTTGAAGAAGCTCTAACTGAATTGCGAGAAATGGCAACAGAAAAGACAGCGTTTGAGAAGGTTCAAGCGAAACAATGTGAACTGGATCATGGCGAAGTTGAAGCAACTGAAGTGAAGGAGGATAGATCCGAAACAAGAGAGGTCGAGCACACTGAAGCTGAAACAACACAGGATCAGCGAGCTGAAACTGAACCAACAGAGATTGAGCAAGTTGAAACTGAAGCAACTGAAGCTGTGGTGACTGGATTCGTATTTAAGGAAGAGGAAAAGACAGAAGCTAAAATAACAGATGTTGAAGAGGTTGAGGACGAACCTATTGTAGTTGAAGAAACTCTAACGGAACCAACAGAGTATGAGTACGTTGATCCTAAATCAACAGAGGCTGACCAGTCTGAGGTTGAACCAGCAGACGTTGAGCAGGAGGATGCTGAACCTACTGTAGTTGAGAAAGCTGTAGCAGATTTGAGAAACGCTGCCACAGAATCGGCAACCATTGAGGTGGCTGAAACTGAACCAGCGACCGATGAGCGTGAAATTGATGAAACTAAGCAAAGAGAGGATCTGATGGCTGATGCAGAACCTAGAGATGTTATACTGGTTGAACCTGAGCTCGTTGTAGTTACAGAAGTTTGTACTGAATCAAAAGAGGAAGAGCAAGCTGGAGCCGATTTAACGCAAGTTGTGGAAGTTCTCATTGAATCAAAAAAGGATGATAACACTGAAGTTCAACCAACCGACGTTGAGAAAATTGAAGCTGAAGAAGTTGAGGTTTTGCATGCTGATACTGGACAAAAGGAGGTTGACGAGGCTGAAACTGCACCAGCTGAATTTATGCTAGCTGAAATTGAACAAACTGAAGTTGAGGAAACTTCACCTAAACCGACAGCAGTGGAGGAGTTTAAAACTGAACTAAAGGAGTTTGAGCAATTCGAACCTGACGCAATTGATTTTGTGGAGGCTGAATCCGAATCAAAAGAATCTGAGACAACTGTAATTGAACTAGCAGATGTTAGGGGTTTTGAAGCCGAGCGTTTTGAAGTTGGGGAAACTCTAACAAAACCGGCAGAGGCTGAGGAGATCGAAGCTGAACCAACAATTGAACACGCTGATGCTGAGCCGACTAAAGTTGAGAACGCTCCAGCTAAAGATACAGTGGATGGCAACGCAGAATCTGAGTTCGTCAAAGATGAGCAGGTTGAAGCTGAAGGAACTGAAATTCAGGAGGCTCAATGCGAATCAATGGAAGTGCAGGATACTGAATCTGAATCGGCGGAGGTTGAGGAGGCTACAACTGAACCAGATGCTGTTGAGGAGGTTGAATCTGAATCACACGAAGTTCAGCCAGTTGATTTTGAATCCGCTGAAATTATGGAAGCTAGATCAGAAATAGAGAAAGTGCAAAGAACTGACGCTGAACCAACAGAGGCCGAGGAGGTTGAAGCAGTCAAAAGTGAGATTGAGCCCACTAAAGCTGAACCTACTGAAATTGAGGAAGCTGCAACTGAACTAACAGAGGATGAGAACGCTGACGTCGAAACAAGAGAGGTCGAGCATTTTGATGCTGAGGCTACTGCAGGTGTGAAAATTATAACTGAAAAAACAGAGGATGAGAAAAGTGAATCTGAAACAATCTCAGTTGTGGAGGTTGAAGCTGAATCAATGCAGGTTGAGCGAATTGAAACTGAATTAACTGAAGTTGCATACTTTGAAACTGAACCAAGCGAGGTTAAACAAGTATCACTTGAAGCAACTGAATCTATAGAGGCTGAATTAGAATTAATGAAAGTCGATGAGACTGAAGCTGAACCAAAAGAGATTCAGGAGGATGAAGCTGAAGCAGCTAAAGTTGAGGACAGTGAAGCAAAGCCAAGACAGGTTGAACAAACTAAAACTGAGCCTACAGAAGTTGATAAAATTGTTTCTGAAACAACAGAAGATGAAACTGAACCAAGCGAGGTTGAGCAAGTTCCAGCTGAAACGACTAAAATTATACAGGCCGAACTAGATTTAATAGAAGTTGGCAAGACTGAAGCTGAACCAACAGAGATTGAGGAATTTGAAGCTGAAACAACAACAGTTGAGGGGGTTGTAGCAGAGCCAACATGGGTTGAACAAACTAAAAATGCAATTACTGAAGTTGACAAAATTCTAATTGAGCAAACAGAATATGAGCACGCTGAAGCCGAGCCAACGAAAATTGCGGAGGTTGAAGCTGAAGTAACACAGGTTAAGGAAACTGACACTGAACCACTCGATAATGAGCAGGTTGCAACTGTGCCTGCAGTATTTGAGGAAGTTGTAACTGAATCAACTGAAGATGCAAACGCGGAATATGAGCCAATCGAAGCTGAGATGATTGAACTAATGCAGACTGAACAAGCTGAAATCGAACCAACTGAAGGTGTTCAGGCTGACATTGAAACAACTGAGACTGACCAAATTGAACCTGAAGCAACTGAAAATATGGAGTCTGAATCGGAATCAATGACAGTTGAGAAGATTGAAGCTCCACTAACAGAGGTTGAGAAAGTTCAAGTTGAACCAACGGAGGTTACACAAGCTGAAACTGGACAAACAGAAAATGAGGAGGTTGAAACTGAACCAAGCGAAACGATGGACAGTAAAGTTGAAACAACTGAAATTGTAGAGGCTGAATATGCATCAAGAGAGTTAGAGCCAAATGACGCTGAACCAACGAAGTTCGAGCAAGTTGAAATTGAGGTGACTGAAGTTGAAGAATCTGCATCTCAACCGACAGCGGTGGAAGAGATTCAAGCTGAACGAAGGGATGTTGAACAATTTGAAGCTGAAGCAGCACAAGAAGTCGATGCGACTGAAACTGAACCAGCAGATGTGCTGAAAGGTGAAGTGGAAGATATTGAAATTGAAGATGAGGAACATCTAATTGAAATGGTGGAGGCTATGAAAATCGAAACTGAATCAACAAAGCATGTGCAGGTTAGAGTCGAGCCTGCTCAATTTGAGGAAGCTCTAACTGATATAACAGGGGATGAAAACACTCAATCTGAGCCCTTCAAAGTTCACGAGGTTGAAGCCGAGCCAACACAGTTTGAACAACTTGACACTCAATCGACTGGAGTTGAACAGATTGAAACTAAACTAATTGAGGTTGCTCAAGTTGAAGCTGAAGCTGTGGTGACTGAATGCAAAACATTGCAAGTCGAGAAGAGTGAAGCTGAATCTACAGAGGCTGAGGAGGCTGAAGCGGAATTAAATGAAGTTGAAGAGACTTCTACTGAATCAGATGCGGTTGTGGAGGTTGAAGCTGAACCAAGTGAAGTTAAGTCATCCGTAGCGGAAATTATTGAAATTGTGGAGCCTGAATCTAAAATAAAGGAAGTCAAGACGACC
The DNA here is from genome assembly GCA_034695025.1 of Chamaedrilus cognettii. Classification (NCBI taxonomy): domain Eukaryota; kingdom Metazoa; phylum Annelida; class Clitellata; order Enchytraeida; family Enchytraeidae; genus Chamaedrilus; species Chamaedrilus cognettii. Next base: position 28,204 of record JAQIWG010000046.1, on the reverse strand, counting down.
GAAGCAGAACCAACTGAGATTATGGAGGTTGAAGCTGTAATAACAGAGGTTATGCAAGCTGAAACCGAGCCTACTGTAGTTGAGGAAGCTCTAGTTTTACCAACAGAGGACGAGAGCGCTGAAGCAGAACGAACCGAACTTGAGGAGGTTGAAGCTCAGGTTGAGCAAGTTAAGGCTGAACAAGCAGAAGCTGAGCAGATTAAAACTGAACATACCAAGGTTGATCAGGTTGAAATTGAGGCAATTGAGGTTATGGAAACTGAATCTGAATCTGAACCGATGGAAATCGAGAGAACTGAAGCTGAGGAGGTTGAAGACGAGCATACCGAAGTTGAGAAAGTTCTAACTGAACTATCAGAGGATGGGAATGTTGAAGCGGAACGAACAACGCTTGAACAAGTTGAAGCCGACCCAACTCAACTTCTGGAAGTCGTTGAGCCAACAGAGGATGAGAATGCTGAATCGAAACACACCGAAGTTCAGACTGATGCTGAACTAACGCATTTTCAGCAAACTAAAACTGAATCAATTGAGGTTGAACAAGTTGAAGCTGAACCGATGGAGGTTGCACCGGAATCAATAGCGCAAGTTGAAACCGGGAAAATTGACTCTGAGAACGCTGCAATTGAACAACTAGACGATGCTCAATCGGAAGTCAAACAAAAAGGTGTTGAAGAGGAAGAAGTCGAACCAACAGAGGTTGCACAAGCTGAAATTATGTCAAGAGCAGACGAGGAGGTTGAAACTGAACCAAGCGAGGTGGAGCATGTTACAGTTGAAGCCACCATATATGTGGACACTAAATGGGTATCAGTGGAGGCCGAGCTGACTGAAGCTAAACCAAAGCAAGCTGAAAGTGAGGTGGCTGAAGCTGAACACAGTTGCACTGAAAGCTCAACTGAACCGACAGCGGTGAAGAAGTTGCAAGCTGAACCAAGCGTGGTTGAGAAATATGATGAGGCTGGAGCAATTTTAGAGGCTGATTCACCAATAAAAAAGATTGAGACGACTGAACCCGAACCAGCAGATATTGGGGCGGTTGAATCTGAGACAACAGAAGTCAAGAGAGTTCTAACTGAACCGGCAGCGGCTGATCGGTTCAAAGATATACAAATAAGGTTAGAACAAACTGAAGCCGAGCCTGCTCAATCTCAAATTGAACCAACAGAGGATCAAGAGGGTGAATCTGAGTCCATCAATGTTGAGGTTAAAGCCGAAGCAATAAGGAATCTGGAGGAAGCTGAAACTGAACCAACACCAACAGAAATTGAGCAGATTCAGCCAGCACCAGCCGAGTATGAGCAAATTGAAGCTGAGCCTACTGAAGTTGAGACTATAACTGAACCAACAGTGGATGATAATGCTGAATCTGAATCAATTGAAGTTGATGGCTTTGGTGCTGAACCAAAAGAGATTGAAACAAATGAGATTGAGCAAACTGACACTGAACTATCTGGGGTTGAACGGGTGGAAACGGAAGCAACCAGGATTGAGCATGTTGAAGCTGAAGCTACTGAGGATGTGGAGACAGAATTCGAATTGCTGAAAGCCGATAAGGCTGCAGCTGAACCAACCGTGTCCACGGAGATTGAAGCTGAACTATCTGAAGTTGAGAAAGCTGCAACTGAGTCAGATGCGATTGATGATATTGAAACCGAACCAATCGAAGTTGAGCCCATCGAAGCTGAATCTATTGAAATTGTGGAGGCTGAAACTGAAATAAAAGAAATCAATAAAACTATTGCTGTATCAACGGAGTTAGTGGATGTCGAAGCTGAGCCAACTGAGGTTGAACAGGTTGAAACCAAACTTCACGAGGTTGAGCAAGTTGAAGCTGAACCAACAGAGGTTGAGGAGGTTGCAACGGAATCAAAAGAGCGAGTTGAAGCTGGGAAAATTGAATTTGAGGATGATCAATCTCAAATTGAACAACTAGAGGATGAGAACGCTCGAACGGAAGTCGAATCAAAAGAAGTTGAGCAGTATGAAGCTGGACCAACAAAAGTTGCACAAGCTGAAACTGGATCAACAGCGGATGAGGAAGTTGAAACTGATCCAAGCAAGCTTGAGCATGTTGAAGTTGAAGCCACCATATCTGTGGACACTGAATGCGTATCAGCAGTGGTGGTGATGACAGAAGTCCAACCAATGGAGGTTGAGCAAGCTGAAATTGAGATGACTGAAGCAGAGGAAAGTGCAACTGAACCGACAGCTGTGGAGAAGGTTCAAGCTCAACCAAGCGAGATTGAGCAATTTGAAGGTCAAGTAATTTTAGAGGCTGCATCGACAATGAGAGAAGGCGAGACGACTGAACCCAAACCAGCAGAGATTGGGGAGGTTGAATCCATAGCTACTGAAGTTGAGGAAGCTCTAACTGAACTTGCAGAGGGGGATCGAATTGAAGATCAACAAATAAAACTTGAACAAACTGAACCCGAGCCTACTCAATTTGTGGATGCTCAAACTGAACCAACAGATAATGAAAATACTGAATCTGAGTCCATCAATGTTGAGATTGAGGCTGAAGCAAAAGAGATTCTTGATCAATTTGAGATTGAAGCAACAGAGATTGTGCAGATTGAAACTGCACCAAGCGAGGTCGAGCCAGCTGAAGCTGAGCCTAGTGAAGTTGAGGAAGCTGTGACTGAACCAACGGTGGATGAGAATGCTGATTCTGAACCAATCAAAGTTGATGGTTTTGAAGCTGAACCGACACAGACTGAAACAAACGAGGTTGAGCAAACTGACACTGAACTAACGAGAATTGAATCGGTTGAAACGGAAGCAACCGAGATTGAGCATGTTGAAGCTGAAGGAACTGAGGTTATTGAAGCTGAATTTGAATCTATGAAAGGCGAGAAGACTGAAGTTGAATCAACCGCAACTGCTGAAACTGAAGCTGACCTAACTGAATTTGAGAACGCTGCAGCTGAATCAGACGCAGGTGAGGAGATTGAAGCAGAACTAAATGAAGTTAAGCCTATGGAAACTGAATTCAATGAGATTGTGGAGGCTGAATCTGGAACAAATGAAATCCAGAAAACTGAAGCTGAGCCAACGGAGTTTGTGGAGGTTGAAGCGGAACCAACAGAGGTTAAACAAGTTGTCGCATCTGAATCTGAGTCTATCATATTTGAGGAAGCTCTAGTTGTACCAACAGAGGACGAGAGCGCTGAAGCAGAACGAACCAAACTTGAGGAGGTTGAAGCTGAGCTTACACAGGTTGAACAAATTATGGCTGAACCAGCAGAAGCTAAGCAGATTAAAAGTGAGCCTGCAGCGGTTGATGAGGTCGAAGCTGGAGCAACTGAGAATGAGGAGACTGAATCCGAATCAATGAAAGTAGAGAAGACTGAAGCTGAATCAACAGATGTTGAGGAACTTGAAGCAGAAGTAAGTGAAGCTGAGGAAGCTACAACTGACCCTGATGTGGTTAAGGAGGTTGATGCTGAAACAGAAGGAGTTGAACCAGCTGAGGCTGCAACAACAGATGCTCAGCAGGTTAAAACTGAATCAATCGAGGTTGAACGGGTTGATGCTCAAGCAACTGCATTTACTGAACCAACAGAGGATGGAAACACTGATGCGGAACAAACGGAGCAAGTTGAATTTCAACCTGCTGCTGCAGTTGATGCTGCTCTAAGAGCATTTGAGGAAACTTCAACCGAAACGACCGAGGTTGAGGAGGTTCAAATCCAACCAAGCGAGGTCAGGCAAGTTGAAACTGGATCGATTGAAGATGTGGAGGCTGAATTTGAATCAAAGGAAAGGAAGATGACTGAAGCTGGAGCAGTATATCTTGAAGAAGTTGAAGCTAAGCTTACAGACGTTGCGAAACGTTTAACTGAGCCAACAGAGGAAGAGATTGCTGAATCTGAACCAACTGAATTTGAAGGAGATAAACCTGAAGCAACACTGAGAGATCAAGCTGAAACTGAACCAACTGAGATTGAGCAGGTTAAAACGGAACCAATCGATGGTGACCAGGTTGAAACTGAAGCAACTGAAGTTATGGAGGCTGATTTTGAGTCAATTAATATCAAGATGACTGAAACCGAACCAACAGAGATTGAGGAAGTTGAAGCAGAACCAACAGTGATTGCGCAGTTTGGTGCTGAAGTAACTGAGTTTGAGAAAATTTCAACTGAAGCAGCGACGATTGAGGAGGTTGAAGCTGAACCAAGCGAAGTGCAGGCAGAAGCCGAAGCCATTGAATCTGTAGGGGTTGAATTTGAAATAAAGAATGACATGAAATCTGAAGATGACACGACAGAGGTCGAGGAGGTTGACGCTGAACCCATTGAGATTGAACGAGTTGAAGCCGAACCTATAGAAGTTGAAGAGGCTCTAGCTGAACCGAGAGAGAATGAGGGCTCTAAAGCTGAGCCAACGGAAGTTGATGAGGTTGACGATCTGCTAACACAAGTTAAGCAAGCTGAAGATGATATAGCAGAGGAAGATCCAACTGAAACTGAACAGTCTGAAGTTAGGGAAATTGCAGCTGAACCAAACGCGATGGACAAGGTGGACACTATACAAGTTGAAGCTGAAGCAATTGAAGTAGTGGAGGCCGAATCAGAATCAAAGGACGTCGAGCAGATTGAAGTGGAACAAAGTCAACTTACACTAGCAACAGAATTTGATGAGGTTGAAGCTGAACCAAAGGTGATTGAGAAAGTTAAAACCCAGCTTGCTGAAGTGAAAGGGGTTCTTGCTGAAACAACAGAGGCTAAACAAGTCGAAACTGAACCAATTAGGGTTGAGCACGCTGATGCTGTTGACGTTGTGAAAGCTGAATCAGAATCAAACGAAGTCCAGAGTACTGAATCCGAACCAGAAGAGGTTCAGCAAATTGAATCTGAGCCCAACATAGTTGAGGAAGCTCTAACTGAACCAACAGAGGATGAGAACGCTGAATCTGGACCAATTGAAGTTGAGGAGGTTGAAGCTGAACCAATGCAGATTGAGCAAACTGAAACTGAATCAACTAAGACTGAGCAACTAGAAGCTGAATCAATAGAGATTGAGGACCTTGAATTTGAACCATCGGAGGTTGAGCATGCAGAGGCCGAGCCAACTGAAGTTGAAGCTCTTGTGGAACCAGTGGAGGATCAAAGCATTGAAGCTGAAAAAATGGAGGATGGGAGCTCTGAAGCTGAGCCGACTAAACTCGGGCAGGTTAAAGCTGAAACAACTGATGTTAAAGAAATCGAAGTGAAAGAAATAGCAGTGGAATCAACTCTGGTAGATGAAAGTGAAGTTGAAACAGTGGAGATCGATCATGCTGAAACTGAAACAGAGGAGGCTGAGAAAGTAAGGACTGAACCCGATGACGTAAAGCAAGTTGAGGCCGAAGTGACTGAAGTTGTGGAGGCCGACGATGAATCACGGGAGATCAAACATGCTGCAGCTAAGTCCACGAAGGTTGAGGAGGTTGAAGCTGAGCCAACAGAGGTTGTGGAGATCGAAATTGATCCAACACTCGTTCAGCAAACTGTGACTGCGCTCACTGAGTTTCAGCAGATCGAAACTGCACCAGTCGAGGTTGAGGAGGCTAAAGCTGAAACAATACAAAGTGGGCAAGCTGAGTTCACGGAGGTTGGAAACATTGAAACTGAACTAACAGAGATTGAACCGGTTGAAACTGTAGCAGCCGAGTTTGAGCCAGTTGAAGCAGGCGCACTTGAAGTTGTGGAGACTGAATGCGAATTGAAGGAGGAGGTGAAGACTGATGCTGAACCAACGGAGGCTGATGAAGCAGAAGCTGAACCTACCAAGATAGAACATGTTGCTACCGATCCTGCTGAAGTTGAAGAGGCTCTAGTTGAATCTATGGAGGATCAAAGCACTGAACTTGAACCAGTCGAAGTTAAGGAGGTTGAACCTCAGCCAACACAGGTTGAGGAAACTGATGAAGAAATATTGCAGAAGGATCAAGCTGAAATGGAACTACTTGAGGTTGAGCAAACTGCAACTAAGCTAAGAGCGCTTGAGGAGGTTCAAGCTGAATCAAGCGATGTTGAGCTAGATAAAGCTGAGGATATTGAGGTTGGACAGGTTGATATTGAATCACCTGAGTCTGAGCAAGTTGAAGCTAAGGTACTGAACGTCGTGGATGCTCTACCCGAATCAAACGAAGTGGACAAGACCGAAGCCGAACCGACAGAAGTTGAGCAAGTTGAAGCCGAGCCTGTTGTAGTTGAAGAAACTATTGCTGAACCAATACAAGATGAAAGCGATGAAGCTGACGCGTTGAGGCAAACTGAGACTGAACCAACAGAGGAGCAAGCTGAAACTGACGCTGAGGAAACTGAAGTTGTGGAGGCTGAAGCCCGATCAAAGGACGTCGAGAAGACTGAAGGTGAACCAACAGAACTTGCGCCAGTTGAGGCCGGGCTTTCTGAAATCGATGAAGCTCTAACTGAACCAAGTGAAGATGAGAATGCTGAAGCAGAGGCAATGAAAGTTGTGGCGGTTGACGCTGAATCGCCACAGGTTCAGCAACCTGAATCTGAGCTAACTGAGAGTGCACAAGCTGACGCTGAACAAACCGACGTTGTGCAAGTTGAACCGGAGGTGATTGAAGTTCTGGAGGCTGAATCGGAATCAATAGAAATGAAGAAGACTGAAGTTAAATCAAAAGAGCATAAGACGGTTGAAGCTCGACCAATAGAGTTTGAGAAAGTTGAAGATAATCTAACAGAGATAGAGAAAGTTGAAGCAGAACCTATTGAAATTGAGGAAGCTTTAACTGAACTGAAAGAGGGTGAGAAAGTTGAAGCTGAATCATCAAAAGTTCACCTGGTTGAAGATGAACAAATACACGTTGAGCAAGCTGAAACTGATACAGTGGAAGTGAAACAAGATGAAGTTGAAGCAGCTGAAGTTGTGGAGGCTGAATCAGCATCAAGAGATGTCGAGCAGCCTGATGCTGAACCAACGGCCGTTTTGGAGCTCGAGGCTGAACTAACTGAAGTTGAGGCAGATGAAGCTGTATCAATGATGATTGTTGAGGTTGCGGATGTACCAGTAGAGACTGTGCAACTATTTGAAGTGGAGGAGGCTGAAGTTGAGCCAACAAATGTTGAGGATGATGTAACTGAACAAACAGAAGCGGAGAATGCTGAAGCAAGTGAGGGGGTGGAGGATGGAGCTGAAGCCAAAGACGTTGAGGAGTATGAAGCTCAAGCAATTGTGATCGGACAGAATGAAACTGAACCAACTGAAGTTGAGGAGGCTGACGCTGAACCGAGCGAGGAAGTGCTTACTGAAGTAGAACCTTCCGATGCAGATGAGGCTGAACCTGAAGAGAAGGATGTTGGCGAGATATACACTCACACCTTGCATCTACACTCTCCAGCTGAACGAACAGAGATTGTAGAGGTTGAAGCCGAACCAACTGAAGTTGTTGCGGCTAAATCCGTTTATGACACACATGCTGAAGTCGAACCAACAGCGATAGAAGAAGCTGAAACAGAGTCAGCTGTGATCGTGCCGGATGAAGTAGCAGTCCTAGAAGAGCTTAAAGAAGCTGAAGCTGAACCACGAGATGAAGCTGAACAATCTGAAGTTGAAGATCTTGACGCTGCACTAACAGAAATTGAGGAAGTTGAAGCTAAAAGAACAGTTTTCGATCCGGTTGAAGTTGAACCAGATGTGGAGAATTTGACTGAACAAACTGAACCTGCTTCAATGTTTCACAACTTGTCAGAAACTGAAACGGCACAAGCTGAACCCACCAAACACGAAGTTTTGTTCTCAAGGTCAGAATTCATTCCGTCTGAACTTTCTACTACCAGCACATCACAAGTAAATACAAACGTTGAAGCAGCACTCACTGCAGAATCTACGAATGAAAATCTTCAAATCAAACTGTTAGAGGATTATATTTCATCAAAGTTTGTGCCTGTATCGCAGGTCACTGAAGAGGTGATGCCCGATGGGACCAAAGTTCAAAGAAAGGTTACGACAACTTGCATAAAGCGGCATGTAGTACGAAAAATTAAGAAAGGTGACCAAACCGAATGTGTTCAAAGAAGTGAGGAACCATTGGATGAACTGCAAGCGAAATCAAGCACGAGTACCGAGAGTCTCATTAGTGCTCTATCTTCTCTGACTCCAGATTCGTCTCCAGTGGATTCAGTGACGCCAGAGCAGTTTGTTTTGAATGCAGGTGTGCGAATGTACACAGACACTATTGAAGGAGAACCACGTATTCAACGTACAGTTCAGGAATTCAAAGAGATGTTGCCAAATGGTCAATTTGTGATACGACGTGTTGTTAGGACACGAGAGCGAAAAACTATCATAAAGAGAATCATCATGGAAGGACCGCAAGTGCAGGAAACTGTACAAATTTTTCCCGGGAAAGACAAATACGATATGGATTCTGAAAACCATAGCGTAGACTTGCCCCAAGTTTCAAGTATTGCTTATCTTCCAATCGATGATGCTGCAAACATGCCTATTTCAAGTTTACAAACTGATCTATCAAAAGTTTCTGGCGATTTAAACTTTCAAGATCAAATGAAGCTGCAATCTGCTTTAGTTGAGAATAACCAGCAATCAATAGTAGATGTGAATCAAATGTGCACATCTAGCGTTCAAGATACACATCAAGTATTGAGTACCTGCGTTACTGGTTCTCCCGAGAATAACGAAGCTCGAGATGAAAGTTTAGGAGAACCGGGTGCAAGCGATCTTCAAAGCGTTATGTCAAAACCATTGGCTGCAGAATGTTGCTCATCAGAGCATGTAAGTGATGAAATGCTTCTACAGCGTAACTTGCCTTCACCATCCGATTACACACTTGTTGTTGAAGAAGAAAATGATGGTGGACAAACCACCCATGACTTAGTTGTCTTTGAAACAGACGAGGACTTCGAGGATGGCGTTGCAACAAATGCGTCAAAGCCTGGCACATCCAGAAAAGGTCTAATTTTGGATAGAGGTAAGTAATTTTTAAATCTTACACTATCATTGAAGGCTGATTTCTTTTATTAGCATGAAAGCGTTAGTTACATTATTGAGTCGCAAAATACAAAAGTAAAGTGCATCTACGGTATTCTTTCGCTCTGCAATTAATTATAAGCTCAAGTTATTTTCATCACTTTGGGGGATTTTTTTTGTGAATTATAAATAATCTTATGTTTTCCAGTATTTTCCATTGTACAAAAATGCTATTCAATTTAATATCTGAAAGTATAATTTAGGTATCTTTCTTGAACTAGGGTCTAATTGTATCATAATTTATTAATTATTTATTTCAACAAGTGTATGAAAATGAAATTCTGCCATGTAAACTATACAGCTGCTTTAAATATATGCATATATTTTTGCTGTGTAGGCTGCTACTGACTAACAGCTCTGTTGTCAATAATTTTTAGCAGACTTTAGTGAAATAATTTAGCCTAACCTTGATACTATCGGAAAGGTGGTAAGTTTTAACAGTAATTGTTGCTGTCGTCTTGCTGTTGTTTACAGTTGGCACTATGTTGGTACTTTGGGTGTTTTGGTTTGATGTTTTGTCTATATATTATTTTTTATTCACTTACAATCAATTATTGTGTAACCATGATACAAAATTGTATATAAAATGTATAATATGTAGCTATTAGGATATATTCTCTAATAGCAAAATGAAACAACTTGTAAATGTTAATTTAAATGGCATTGATTCGTGACGTTTTATACAATATGGGACCAACAAATTGATGTATAGTATAAATATATGGATCAACAAATTGATTGACTATTCAATAACACAAAACAAAATTCATATTTGTAGATTTACTACTTTTTATACCAGAAACACACTTGTTAACTTTCATTCATTCTTTCGTCAAAGTTTCTTCAATATTATGTTTAACGTACTGGATTGCCAGAGAATAGTTATTTTAGTTTTGTATTTATTTAAGGCACATAATTATTTAATATTCCTGGTCAAAACATTATGTATTTTTATTGAAGAAAATTTAGACAGCCTATGAAACACATTTAATATATTATAATATACAATAATTTCTTGGATTGCAATTAATTGTTTAGCAGTTCGTTACTAGTTATTGATGTGTGACGCTCCGATAGGTGATGAAATAAAAGTGAGTCCGCGCCGAGACGACGATGATAGCTCCTCCAGCTCTGAAATGGCTCAATTTGAAGATGTTCAGCAGCCAAAAGGTATTTGGTTCATCACGATCAAGATTTTTCTATAAATAACCCCATCATTCTTTGATTTTAATATGATATAGTATGTATCTATATTTGATTTGTAAATAAATATCTATGCCTATTAAGTATCATTTCTTATGATTGAAAAGCTTGCTCAACAAATCTTTAGAATCATTATGTTAGCTACATGTATAATATAACATCTTTTGACTTCTTTAAGGTCAACTTATTAAGAAAAAAAAAGAATACGGTTGACAACCTTTTTTATGCCATGTTTTGTGACTTAGTTTTTCGGATGTACTTTTAGATATAAAGAGATTATATTGGCAATATTCTCCCAAAATATTTCAAGTTTATGTATTTTGACTGCAGTTCTTCACTTAGATGTGGACTCTGGCTCAGAAGGCACCGATGTGGATGAACCATTTTCGCCAACTACCAAAGAATCTTTCAATGTGAATTTAACACAATTTTCGATAACAACTGATTCCTCAACCATTTCGCAGAGTGAGGACCCATCAGCGGTAGTTGGACTCGCATCCACCATCGGTGATCTGATTGAGCTCTCACCTCAAGTTAGTGAGTTGGACCTCACCTCGCAGCATGTGGAGAAAAGAGGTGATCTCACCTCGCAGCATATGGAGCAAAGAGGCGATGAGCAGAAAGAGATTGATGACTCAAACCGACCTAGTGTGTCTCCGCAAATGACATCCGGCAAGGCGGCGCTCGATTCAGAAGTGACGTATCAGTTCTTTGCAGCAGCGCAGGATGTTACCGATGAGATGCTCGATTGGACGTTTGTCGCTACAGGCAAGGATGCCGGCTACAAGGATCACAAATCTACTGCTGAAGCATGTGCACAGGCTGGTACCAAGAAAAGCGATGAACTCTGGGTAAAAGTGCCATTGTGGGGCGATGTAGCGCCTGGTGTGGAGCAAGTAACTCATGATCAGTCATGGTTAGAAGGTTCAACTAATCAAGGATATACAGAAGATTCAAGTTCTGCTGTGTATCAAATGACTGCATCAGGAGATGCTGGCATAGCTGCTGAAACCTCAGATGAATCTTGGTTTGAGAGGCAGCTTAGTCAAGATGATCAACGCCAAGAGATTGCGGACTATGAGCCGGTAGCATTCAGCGAGAGCAATGCCGCTTTTGACTTGTCACCAGAAATGATAGAAACTTTAACTGCAGATCTGCAGCAAAACGAGTCACTAATGGTGACTATCGATTCTGAAATTCGACAGCTGGAAGTTACAACTAGCACAAGTGTTTTGTCATTTGAAAGTATTACACATCCAATGAGTGAATATGAACCAAACGTGGAAGGGATTGAATTTGCTCCTGCTATCATCCAGTCCAACATTGAAATACTGGAAACCAGTACAAGCAGTCAACACGCTGACATACCTGTAGTTGTTGAAGCCTTTCACGATGAAGACACAGATTATGGACGACATTCAGAACATGGTGATTCCTTCAGCTGTTTGGGAACAGATGAGCTTGCGGAGGCCTCAAGCCTCGAGAGCCTATCTACAGTTATTCACAATCGACCAGAACAAGAAGAGGACCTTCTTGTTGAGATAGCATCTCTGGCCTCATCTTTTCATTCGGACATCCACGGTTCTCTTCATGATATTCCAGTTGAAATGACGCAAGTGGTGGAATCAGAAGAGCACGAAGAAGAAACGTATGAAATACTAGAGGAGTTAGAAGTAGGAGATGTTCCCGTCCGTGATGTTCTATTTGAGCATGAAACTGATACTTGCTTGCTACAATCAGTTGAAAACGCTGAGCTTTATTTGACACCGACACTCCTGGCTTCCATCAAAGAAGAGGAAGAAAAAAGCAGCTCACAGAAAACAACGAGCTCTTCTGAAAAAATTGAAACGTCGGATTCTTCTAAGCAGCATGGAAGTTCGTCCGATATACCAAATAGCTCTGGCAGATCATTGGAAAAGAATACAGAGAAGGATAATGTATCCATATCGTCCTCTTTACAGGAGTTTGAGCGCCTGGAAAGAGAAATTCTAGAAAAGGGAAGTTCTAGCTCTACATCGGCAAAAGCTGAATCACCTCAATGTTCACGCAGTGTCAATGATGAGAAGGACAACATGTCTATATCTTCATCCCTTGCAGAGTTTGAACACTTGGAGCATGAATTGATGAAGCAGTCTGAATTTGAAGCATCAGAGAGGCCAATCACTGAAATAAGTTCATCTTCAAGTGAAAAGATCGAAGGAGCTGCTCAGTCCTTAGAGAGCTTAAGGTCTTCCAATACTTCATTGGCAGAGTTTGAGCGCCTGGAGCACCAATTGTTTCTTGATGAACTGCTCGAGTCTGAAGCTCAGAAAGTGGCCACACTTCTCGAACATGGTTCATTGCCGCTGATGGCAGAGAGCGATCAATCATCAGAGAAAGACTTGAACAAAGAGCGCCTCTCTGAATTCTCAGAGTTACAGAAATCCTCGCGTAGCTCAGTGATGTCACACGGCTCGGCTGGTTCAGCAGAAAGGGAAGAGCACCAGAGGCGTCTAGCTGAAGTGGAAGGCCCAGCGACAGACTATCCACGCTATCAAGAAATTGTGCAGATAATTAGGAAGGCATCTGAAAATGTTTCCGTCTTAGATTACGAGCAACTGATGGAATTAGAAGATCAGAAAGAACCCGAAGTAGAAGCTATTGCAACAAGTGCCGAATCCAACAAGACAGAATGCGTTGATATGTCATCTGCAATGGAAGAGGAGAATATACCAGAGAGAACATCACGAGCAATGTTGACAGAATTAGTCTTAAGCACTGATTTTGAAATTTCTAGTGATCAAATGAAGACTAAAGATGAAGAGCTCATGGAAATTGGTGGCGAAGCAGATTCTGAAATTGCACCTGATTCTCTAGATGAAGGTGATGCAAGCAATTATGGTGATGAGGGGACTTTGGCCGCAGAGGAATTCCTTGTCACAGAAAGCATGATAGTGAATGATGACTTAATTTTTGCGCAAGATATTGAGATCTCTGCCACGAGTCAAGATCCAGCTTCATTTGAAGAGCCCCAAGCATTAATGCAGTTCTCAACAGAGTCTCTGGAGTTTGATGTACCAGAAGAATCGCTGACTATGTCAGCAATTGAACTGGAACCAATTGAAGAGCAGGCAGGCGAACAGGCACATCTAAAACCAGATTCCTCCATCAATGTAATGCAGCAGTCGACAGACTCTCTGAACATGGTAACATCTGTTGACTCACTAGATCTGCAACCAGCAGCAGAAGTAATTGAGGAACAAGACACTGTGATTGGACGTCAGGAAGTGATGGAGAGATCAACGGATTCGCTGGAAGTAGCCCACGGAGCAGTCGTCGGTTCACAGTCGTGTGAAAGCTTTGAGACTGATTCACTTCAGGAGGAAAACACTATGGTTTCACAAAGCTTTTCCCAGGACTCACTGCGAGACCCCGCTGCTGGCGTGATGGACATGTCGTTGGAATCCAGCGCCTACAGCCAATCGAGCTACTCTTCTACAACACTCATTTCCAGCAGCAGTCGCGAAATCATGGACATGTCGCTCGAATCAAGAACGTGCAGCGAAGGAGCCTCTCCGCAATTGATTACCAAAGAAAGCAAAACAGCCGAAGAGCTGGCATTTGAGATCGAGACTTCTACCGCTTCATACTGGCGAGAAGAAGGTTTTGAAAAACAACGATCGCCTGATACTGAAGATTCACCATTTGACACCATGACTGCATTTGACGGAGAGGGCAACATCATGCCTCACAGAGCAACGATCGCAACAATTGACGACCATGGCAATCTTAAATTAGTAGAGAAGAATTTTGAAACATCAGCAGAGGAACAGACCCCCGTTACCACTCCATTGGAAATGGAGGAAGGTAATTTCATCAAGGACGATACTGATGGCGAGGTACAAATTGGGACGGAGGGAGAGCTGTGCCCAGTGGCAGGCGCTCACTACGCAGGCAGCCATGACGACTCGGACAGTGACGTCACTCAGTCACTGACACCCACAGGTAACATCTGCTATGTAGTAGCATCGTAACTTAAGCATTCATTGTAAGATGCTTAATAGATCTTATTGGATAATGACATTGGCTTAGACGTGTGCATTCCAAGCAGTGATATTTCCATTAATGGTCATTTAATTAGGATTTGAATTAGAAATAAAAAAATTTAAAGAATGGTAATTAGGAATGGAAATTATTTGATAATGGAATTAGGAATTGAAGTAAAATTATTTGGCAATAATGGAATTAGGAATTGAATTATAAATTATTTGTGAAGTAAAATTATTTGAAATATCAAATACATTTTCAACACTATTCAACTCTATTTCTCAGCAGTTTAGGTTCGCAGAAACCCTTTGTTAAGAATAGTAAGGAAATTGCAAAGTGATCATTGAGTTAGCAATAAATAATATTAACTTTAGCAGCAAACAATTACATTTAACTGCAAGATACACGCCACGGCCCATGCTGGATCTGTTGTCAGCTTCTGTCTCGTATCAGATAGAATGTGGAACGCATATTCTGAGATTGAATGCCATCTGAATGCTGATGTCTCCAAAAATGAGACCGGGCTTCATAAATGAGTGGATATGAACCAATCTGTGAAGTTGAAAACCACATCTGGGGAATTGTAAATCCTAAATGGCCTATCATATTTTGAGTGATGGAAATGACTGAACTGACTGAAATGACTAAAATGACTGAAATGACTGAAATGAATATGAATCGTGAAGGAATAAATGCAGAAACGTTTGCTTTTGGAAGCAAAATGTAAAGTTAGGCTAAATTATAAATTTTGAAGTTATAGATGTTTATTTGCATGGTTGCAAATTGATGAGAAGTGGGAGTTTTAATTATGGGAAGGAGATAATGACACAAGTCAAAACGCACTTGTACAAACCCTGGATAAAGAAAAATGCATTCATAAAACGGCCTAGTCTTTTTGTAAGCACCTATAAGCACCTTGATTAAACCTATTGAATGAGTCCATGATTGAAAATTTCATAAATGACTGATTCATTTATTAGGTTGGTGCAATGCACTATTTTTTAAGGACTTCCTCCTTCTTAAGACTGCATATTTGTTGCTCTTTCGTGGACACAGTTTAGTTTTGAGCAAAATCGTGTAGTCTTTAGAAAAATGCTTCATATGAACAAGATGAAGCATCATACAATCATAATTACAATTTATGAATGAAAACTTTTGTTTATACTGACATTTGTTTTTCGAAAGATGATATTAAGGATCTAGGATAATACTCGAGATCATACAGATTATGCCAAAAAATCAATAACGAAATTAGAATTAGGAATGGTAATTAGGAATTATTCAAAACTAATAGTAGAAATTAGGAATTGAAATTATTTGATAATGGAATTAAAAATTGAAGTAAAATTATTTGGTAAGAATGGAATTAGGAATTGAATTAGGAATTATTTTCATAATGGAAATATTACTGATTCCAAGGTAGCACGCATTTGGAATTAGAAGTTGTTATTAAAAGGGAATACACTGTTCTAAACACTTCTTCGTGTGAATTGTGTTAATATCAACTAAAGGTGTAAACTTTGCTGCACTTATCCAGTAAATGTATGAAATTAAGCTAGCACTGAAATTAGCGATCTTTCGGTCTACTAAACTCGAGATCAGCATTGTGACATTGAAGTGTGTTGTAAATTGAGTTGAGATTTGTGACGTTTAAGTGCAAGGCATGTGATCAAGTGGTCTTAAAAACATGATAGATGAACGGTGCAGATATGATAGCTGATAAAACTTATGAAAAAAAATTTTGCTATAAAAATGTTAATATCCTATAGCCAAACAGTTAAAGTACATGTAGTATATGTACATTAAACACCTTAAAATTAGTAAGAATATTAAAGATTTCTTTATGTTACAACAAAGATTGTGTTAACATTCAATTGCAAATTAGGTAATGATAATATTATAAATCACACTGGTAGCACCGGAAACTATTTGTAAATGCGTATCGTACAAACTTGGCAAACTATTTTTTTAAATATTATTTCCTTGGCTGTTCCCTTGCATTATCATAGATCACTCGAAGGATGAAGAAAAGAAGGAAGAATGGGATATAGTTGAATAAGACTTGACAGAGATGTCAAGAATGTGACAAAAACATGTAAGTAACTGCAAAAGTAAACAAGTGATCGATAAAAATTGTTAAAATACATACTCGAGTAATCATCTACAATATTTAAATATTGTACACCTAGTTCATTAGCATGGAATTTTTGGAGGGGAATTGATTTAAGCTCTAATGCAACGGTGCACGACTGATATAAAACTTGGCAACCTCATGAATTATTATGATATGAATACCACAAGATATATTTTCATAATATAAGACGATTGAAAATGATTAAAATAATCTTAAGCCCATATCATTAAGTTATGTAGAGTTCTCTCTCTCTAATGCACGGCCAAATGGCAGATTCGTGGCATCCAACCTCTCCATATCTGGCAGTCCTCTGCCAATCTCTTTACGTGTCAATACGATTTTCTTTCCAATACTTCTATCATTCTCGTTCTCTTCCTTCCCTTGGTCCTCTGGCCCTTAATGCTTCCATTCAGTATTTCTCTAATTTTGAGTGATACTTGACATACTAGTGATACTTAACATTATTATTAAACACTATGCACAATTAAATTTTAATTTTGTCTATCTGATATATTAAACAGTAAAAATGTTTCAGATTGCTTCCATGCATGATGGTGAATACAAGAAGTCTTTAAGATCAGCTGCATACCTTTTGCAAAGGGGCTGCAATCGAGAATTTTTTTTAATTCGGATATCATGTAGGAATAAAGATGATGGATCTCAAACATTAATTTATATAAAGTAATTAGCATCATCATTTTTCAATGTACAATTGGATGATGATGTTAAACTTCAGCTTATTAATCATGATCATGTATTTGATCATGATACTTAACATCCGACATTAATCAATTATTTCTATATCAACAGCTGTCAAATATGAATTGCCAAACAATCACTTTGGATCTTTTTTTATCAAATCGGTACATATACATGTGTTTTCTAACATTGCTGATATAAGTATAAGGTAGATGATTCGCTTCTGTTGCGCCATGCAAATGTATATCAAATTTTTTCAATGAAATTTAATTATGGAGTCTATAATATTTTAGATATTCCTGAACATAGAGTTAACAGAAGTCCTGTTTCATATTATATTGCCACTTTAGCAGGCCATATTTGATGATTTATGAGGTAGCATATCAACTGTGCATGAATATCTTTCATTAATATTGAACGCATATTTAAGGTACATACCTGAATTTTGTTAATCATTGACATTTAAAGTTATTGTTTCACAAAAAACCCATGTTCAAGAACTATAACAGTGTATCTAGAATTTCACATTGCTGCTGGTAGCAATCATTTATTTGACATTCCAGAGTAAGGTGTAGTTGCGATCCTGAAAACATTATTTTGCGTTTTAATCTATTGTTATTGAATTTGACTAGATATTGCTTTCAATTAAATTTCTCAGCATTTATTGCAAAACCATGACTAGTAGCCATGTAGAATCTTGACGTCTTAGGGTGGATTTTATCGACGTACCTTTATCCCGGCTAAGCAAAGTTCTTGCTAAGGAACGAAATTTAACGGCAGCCCTTAACTGCTATTCGAAAAAATTTGCAATAATATTTATCAGTAGAAAATAAAATAAAAATTTCCACAGCAAATGAGGTTAATTTTAATTCAGATAAAACAGAAAGTTATTTTGAAATCTATATCATCTTAGTTTAATGACGTCGTATATCAATTCAAATGTACTAAACAAAGAGCTATTTTGAATGGCAGTTAAGAGCTGCCGTGAAATTGTCTCCTAAGCTAAGGTAAAGGTATAGGTGGGAACAAAGGAACGCCTGTGCAATCCACACTTAGTTTCAACACTTTCGGCTCACTGCAATTCATGTTTCCCTAACCCTAATACGAGATAAAGCCAATTTTATTCATTTCTATTCCATTGTCAACCGATCTTGTAATAATTTTGCAGTATTTGATATACATTTTTTGTTGGGCAACAGCATCCATTTAATGTAGTTGCCGTTTCAAATCTTGTCACTTAATTATACCAGTACTATTCATTCCCAATTGACAGTTAACTACATTGACTGTGATTAACTTAATTGATTATACTATACTATCGTTATTATATGATAATGATATATTGATTATATTGATTACCTATATTATATAATAACTATATTATATGATTAACTCTATTATAAACTACAAGATTCACAATCATGATTATTTTAAGTTTTATCTTGAAATGCATCGGTACTGTCTGATCTATTGCAACAATGTGGAGGATAATTTAATCAAGTAGGCTACAATTTGTTACTTTTTAGATTTTCTCGTTGTGCATTAGAAGCCCCAATTGTTCTAGTTTCAAATAGATTGCGAAGCGCTTTAGTAGCAATTGATAGCGGCAAGTGTAGGGCTGAAAAATCTCAATTCTAAATATTTGTTTTAATGTATGCGGCGTTTACATTCGAGGTGTATCTCATTAAATGATTCTATACAAATAACACCTATGAAATAGGTGCTTTATCTGAACGTATGGCACCTTATGAGAATGTCAATGGCACTCTTTTTGCTATTGATATCGACATGTAGCTTTTATGGTGTGAGTGACTAAATAATTTATTAAGACCGTTTTAGGCTACATAATGCTCTTGAATTTATTTTCTATGTAGGCCTACTGCAAAAATGTCAATATGAATTCTCACATTTTGAATGTCAAGAATGAATATTTGATGGTCTGTTAGCAAGTTAAGGCAGTGTGTTAATGTTACTTAATTTAAGTAGGTCGATTTGAGCTAGCGCGGAATCTTAGTTGCTGACAGCGTCTATTATGTTAAACACCAATTTCGTTCGAAAAGACTACAGCCTAAATCTATTCGAAGTTAACACATGTTTATATTGTTTTGATACAAGTGGATGGTGAGGACCTTGGTTTAATTGCTTGTGTTCATGGTTGAAGTGTATAGAATGTATGATTGTACTGCGAGAGAAGTAAATCCATATTTGGATTTCATTGCCAGCAAGCTGTGATTTGTCGAAGGTAGGCCTAATCTCGAAGTATTGTAAAGTATGACAAATTCGTGATCGAAACTTTTCAGTCATTGCCGACGTTCTATGCGGCTTAGTATTACATGCACATTAGTAGTAGTTGAACATTATTAAGTATTTGCCAGTAGATCTTTTTATTAGCTATCATATAATATTGTGCTTTATTGTGTGCTTGCTTTACAGTGTGCACATGTCTATTGTTTATTGCCTAACGTTGCGTGTAACATTCGAACTTGGAGAAGGCATCAGCTTTGCTTGCAAACTGATCTGGTAGATGTGATGATTATTATAATGCTTTCTTAATTTGAGTTACTCGTTATATTTGTGCCCATTCGTGTCCGGTGTCTTTCTAACATTCTATGTGTCATTTCAATCTAGTTCTTTAATTTTGAACTCGGCATCTACTGTAATTGTGAACAACTATGATTGCACTTTATCGCCCGATATTGGATACTGGATATTGATTCAAAACCTGTTGGATATTGTGCTTTATTTACTAGTTGTATATAACGCTTGAGTTCTGTGGTAATTAATTAAAATTAGAAAATTCTTACTGTGATGTTTCAAAATGGAACTATCTTTTAAATATTTTTTATATTCATCATACATCACTTGACGAATAATTTTTTTTACATCATATTTACGCTACTAAAGTCAAAACTTTAAAAATTGTAGGCGTATATCAACATTAACAGCAATGACTTAAGTTAAGTTGACTTAACTTTAGTCGGTACTCCAAGGATCAACGCCGGTACGCCCGTTCCGGAAAAAAAGTTTAATTCTCGTCCATGTAAAAAAAATGTACTTTAACTTTTGTTAAATGCATCATGATTACTTTGCGATTCATAAGAATATATTAGTGTTCACAGCATTTGGGCTATTTTTAATCATATCTCATATCGGGGTCCTGAAATTTCTAATTAGGCCTAACTGCACTAGCCTACTACATATACCATATAGGCAACCGTGTACATAGCAGTATTTGAATCGCATTTAGTGCTAGATATTACTGCTACAAAATGTTGCCGGTAACGGGCAACAAATGTTCCTGTAAGCGATACCAAGTAGTTTGCGAAATACTGGTATAGATGATCTTGAAAATCAACATAATTATGACATTGCATAATTTTAGTATACGATACTCTCAAACATGAAATTTTTGCTGCATGTTATGTTCGTAAGTGTTGCCGATTCGCAAAATTAGCCAAAAACATGTGCGAGAAAATTTCATGTTTTGCAGTAATTTAACTTTGACCTACATCGAGGCGGTTGTCAGACTTCATAACATACATGTATCTGCCTAAAAGAGCATAATTACACATCGTCAACCGGTCCCCCAGTAAACAAAACTCAGTCATTCACTGCAGGGTGTAGTGTTTTAAGTTTTTTAAAGGTACAAATTTAACTACAAACCCATAATTAAGCAGTAAATAGTTCAAGAATATTTTAATTACTGTGCCTAAAATATGCACTTCTTTTCGATCAAAATTGGCACAACTTGTTCATCCACTGCTGTATGTTTGAATTCAAGCACTGTTACAGATTAAAACTTTGTGAATAAAAATTGGGTCATGGACAAAATGTTACATTCAAACATGTCAAACAAACTGATAGAATTTGTAAATAAGATTCATCCCTGCCACCCTGTCACACGTAGTACAAAAGTCTTGGCTATTCCTGTCTGTAAAATCGTTTGTAGTCACTTGGACAACCGGATATTAACTAAAACCCGAGCCAAGCTAACAATGCCTTTTCACAGTGCCACAACTCATGCATTTCCTTAACAATAACAATTCAAGACGTAAGTTTTGGATTGTTAAGCTCATTAAGATAAGAAAATCACAAGTTTTTCAAACTGATTTTTACTAAAAACTTACATAAGAATTCCAATATGAACGTTTAAAGTATTCAAAAGACAAATCATGATAAATCCGACGATTAACATGGTAACATCTAAATCTACAGAAAATACCTGTCCAAACTGTCAAGATCTGTTCACGTTGCTGGTAAACACTATAAGAATTCGTTCATTTTTATCAGTAGCCAATTTCATTAGCGGATAAGGCTAACAACACGAGACATTCAACAGAACACACTAAGAATGTCCCACAGCGCAGATCAGCATGCACTTAACAAAGTACTTTCACATATCACCTGCTACCTTAAAACTAAATTTTAAATCTGACCCCCCACCCCACCCACCATCAAACCTGGATATCGTCGTGCGAGCTGCCGCGAAAGGCGTAATATGAAACTGTAACACTACTGTTCTATATGAATGTATGATAACGGACTAATATTATACCAGTATTGCAACTGTTAGCTACTAACAGCTTGATTTGTAATGAGAATTATGCTGCCCGCCACTGCGTTTGGATTCTTTCTAAGCCGCCCGCGCCCTTAAAAAAGCATATGCACAACCCCCTCTCCCCCATGCATACGCACCCCACACATGCTTTGACCTACCCCACCCCCCCGTACGGATGTACTAAATGGACAAGCCGTTACAGTACAAAGTACTCGTCACTGTTTACCGGTCAAAACGTAACTAAATATATCCGGATATTTCGCGCTCACGATACACAGTCAATGTAAACAACGCACCATGACAGCAGAAACGATGTCTCGCACAGTCCAATGTTTTCCATTGTTCTCAGAGCAAATGCCATAATGTCAACTTCTCAGAATCCTAAAACTCAAGCAGACACGACTGCTGAACGGTTGGGAGCCGTTTTACTCGGCCATCTCTGTTTTAATACTTCCGTTCATCGCGCTGAGCTTCTCGTCGAATGAGCCGAGCTGTGGGTTGAGGTCGGGCGACCGCGAGTCGTAGCTGCACGCGTTCAGCGAATCTGCACCAACAGCCGTCGGCTTCATACAGTCAAAACTTAGTGCCGAAAATGTTATAAAAAGCTCATTAAACCTATGCAATCACACAATATGACAACTGTTCTCCTGGAATCCTTTCCACTAAAAATTTTCTGAAAGTTTATGATGTGATTTTTCATTGCTTTTAACAACTGGTTCATTTTTAATGAATGTGATCTTTTCATTGCTTTTTACCAGTCAGTTAATTTTTATTGAATGAAATCTATGATGAATGTGCACCCACATCCAGTCAATATTTGCCAATTGATTCAATATCATGCCCAGATCAGGCTTGAGGTCTGTAAAGACGATCTGCAAAAATTGAAAGTCACACTTTTATAGTGTCAAGTTCTGTATTCAGAATATTGATTAGCATATGAAAAAACCTCCGTAGTAGAGAAAACTTTCATATATTTTAGGATTTTCGAATGCATCATTAAAGCAGAAGTGAAAAGAAAAGTTCAAACAATTACTATCATATACAAATATTAGCAGACCGACACTATTTTAACTAGAAAGTCAAACCAGTCAACACTTGCTTGCTGAGGCAATTGATATACATATATATTACATAATATTTGATTCTACATCCTGTTCCTAGGCCATGGCAAATTTGGAATACGATGATCTTTATTTACACAAACACACAAGTCAGCGTGCGTTTTTACAAAGACACAAGGTCAAAAAAATAATCCATGGAGAAACTTCAGCTAGAGGTAAATACTACTATGAGCTAAGTTTGAATAATAATAGTCAATTAGATTACAGCGGTTCACAATTTATTGTAGCTAACAGTTGAGCCAAATAAAAAGCATTGCAATAGGCTTTAGAAAATTTTGTTCACAATATTTTATCGACACGGACTTAGAAGGCAACACCATATAATACCACTATAAAATGCATTAGACGGCGCAAGTTATAACTTCTCTGTCAAATAGCGGGGAAAAAATTTCACTGTCCATGATCAGGGAAGGACAGTACAGCATGAATAATTTTCGGTCTGTTGACTTAACAAGGCCATTTAGTTGGGGAGCGGGTTTCTTGTTTAGGCTCCACCAGATGGCGGTGGATAGCGCTGCTTGAGAACTGCATCTATCGATTAATGCGATCTATCGACCGCATTGGTGAAAAAGCCAGTGCCACGTACGTCATTCGTGAAATTAGCTGGGCTTGACATACATTACCGGGATATAGTTTATATTCTAATACTTAACTTACAATATTACAATACCACAATATTACAATATCTACCTGGAATAATAATATGTTAATATCATTGATATCATTTCATTCGCAAAAAATATCATTTTTGTACAGAGATCATAGAAATATCATTTCTTAGCAACCAAAACTATCACAAACGCAGAGAACATCATATCTACAACTATCCATTATGGACACAGTTGCAAAAAATTAAGCATTATGAAACTATTTAGTAAATGCTAACAGAAACAAACCATCTCTAGTAGAAGGATCCAAGACTTCATCAGGAAACATACTTCTGAAATGCAATATTGTAAAAATATTATTACACATTAATTGATCTAATACATTATATATCTCAACTTCTAAAAAGAAAAACTGTCACACAAAACTTCATTTCTCACATACAGTATACAAAGCATAAATAGTTTCCATATGAAAATAGAATGAAATAAATGCTTTAATAGATGCGAAAAAACTAACCAAATTAAACAATAGATGTGTAGTAATGAAAGTAATTTAAAGAATAAAACCACTCGGTCATCCAAAAACAATAATTATGAAGCGAATAGCAGGTATGTTTTTGATGTAAGAAAGTGCCATTTCCCTAAGGACATCTTGTTTTAAAAATTATATATAATACCAATCTATTGCTTAGTGTATACTACTCAAAATCTACAGTCAGATACCGGTACATAGTGGAATGGTGCAGATAGATGCACCATTCCATTATGTACCGGTTCTGGAAAAATGTATTGAAAATTTAATTAGCATAATTTTAATTTAAGTTTTTATTTGATTGGCGTCAGGAAGAGCATCCGCCCGTAAAAACCCAGCTCCAGCAGTCCTGATCAGGACGGGTGAAAACGTATAAACCTGTGTGAAAACATGAACATTAACAGATTACACGAAAAAAAGGAGGTTAGTTAAGTGACGGTCTTAAGAAAAACCTTATTTAAATAAATATATAGACGTACATTAAGCATAAGATATCGCAACGTCCATACAACTTTAGGCTACTCACTTTCAAATACTTAAGCTACACCTACTTCTGCAAAGATCGTTCTGCTGGCGTTAGTTGATCAAACTTCAACTTCTTAGCTGCGTTTGTTTCTCCAGCATCCTCTGAATCCTTGTTTCTGACGACAACAATAATACATAGTATCTGCACCAATAAAATAGAATTGTGAAGATTTAGTGAAAACATATTAATTCTCTTCGGACATCGAGGATTATTTGACACCTCAGATCTCTATTGATCCGCCAGTTGCGTGTTGAAATTAGATCTGAGATCTAATTTGCTCGATCGAATTAGATAGTGAAGTCATTTTTGTTTTGTGACTGACTATAAAAATGATTATAAATGAAAATAACACTCGTTTGAACAACTGGCCCTTACAATAGTAATACAGAATATAATATCAACTATCATAAACAATATAATATGATACTTCGCCTTAAAAAAAATTAATTTTTAAAAACTTGTGCCATTCACTATTTATTGACATTCTGCTCCATTAATTTTTTCAGTTTACGATATATGTCCTTATTTGTTCGTTGTTTTATAATTATCATTTCACAAAAGAATCAAATATATTTTGAAACAGCGCAACAATAAACGAGACATCGATCTATTTACATGTATTTATATTTTGCTCAATATGTATCCGGATTCCGCGACACATTCAGAGCTTGCTCTAGGACACAACGCAGCTTCCCACTTCACAGGAAAGCTGTCGATACTCAGAATACTTTTTATTATTGATTAAGCATTGATTACTTTATAAGATTCGAGGACACTCTGCAAAAATGTAAACCAGCAAACAGCATGTACCAGCTCATGCTCAATCGTAGCACTTTGTATTCCACATCAGATTTCTGACATTAAATGATAGATAAGCGTTTCAGAACTAATTAATTATATGAATTGATGACGTCTCATTTATCCTTACTAGATGGGATTCCTGAGGATGTCCAGGTAAAAGAGGAAAAAGATAGAAATTTTTTATTGATTTAGTGCATGAGCCCTGGATGCCCTTTCCGGAACACCTCCGAGGCCCAGGAGCCCAGATCCTGAGCCCCTCTGGGGCCCGAGAGTCCTTCAGGGATCCCTTAGCTTCATTTGGATACCCTGTGAAGCACCTTCGAGTTCCCTCTGAACACTGTCGGGAATCAAAAGTACACATGAGGCCCCATCAACATCGTGATCAACTTATGGAGCCGTCCCACTGAAGGTCAAACTGGGGTCCTTATGGAGCCCCTCATAAAACTCGGGTACTTTGGGATCCCTTAGGAAGCAGGATCTCTTATGGACCTCTCTGGAGTCCAACCAGTATCTTAGAGTAGCTGCGCATCTGAGAGAATCTGGTTCGATTTTCCGTGATTTGCATGTGACCCAAGCGCTCTAAAGAGGCCTCTGGAATCTGTAGAGTTCTCGGGGGGAATATCTGAACCCGAAGAGCGGAATACTCAATTGACGTGCGACAATTTCACATCCATATCTTCAAAATTGTGCTAATGCGTTATGTCAGACAAACGTACACACACACAAGGACACATCCTTGGTTGTAGAACTATATCGATCACTTATCATCACGCTAGTTTACACCGACTGTTGACCCACTTGTTGAGGGTGGAAGGAGGGGCGCGCGGCGGGTACTGGAGGCCTGCGTCGCGCACGACCTGGCGCGCAAGGGGAAACAGGTCGTCACGCCGCGTCAGCAACGTCGGACGATGTCTGCACAGCTGCGCGGCGGCCTCGTTGACAAACAGCTGGGCACACAGGCAAACAGTGAGGCACACAGGCAAACAGTGAGGCACAGCGACAAACAGTGAGGCACATAGACAAACAAATGGTCACACAGATAGACAGCTGGACACAGGGACAAACAGTGAGGCATACAGGCAAACAGTGAGGCACACAAACAGATGGTCACACAGACAAACAGCTGGACACAGGGACAAACAGTGACACAGGCAAACAGTGAGGCACACAGGCAAACAGTGAGGCACACAGACAAACAGCTGGGCATAGAGACAAATAGTGAGACACACAGACAAACAGTGAGGTACACAGACACACACACAAACAGCTAGGTAAACAGACAAGCAGCTAGAGACACAGACAAGCAGCCAGACACACAAGCAGCTAGACACACAAACAGCTAGACACACAACAGAAGAAGAAGAAGATTATGTAGTATGCTGTTATTGTGGGCTGTAACATACAAACAGACTTTCTTTTACATCATCGCAGACTTTGACGTCAACAGAAATTAATGGGTTTACAAGTATACTGTATACATTTTAAAGTATTTTGTCGATCATTGACATTGTCTGTTGACTGGAACAACTTGTTGATCGTTAAGCTTCAGATGTTTTTCATCTAAGCCTCCAAATAGATATCAAACTTTTTGAGAGGAGGCGAAATGCCGGTAGGGGCCCAAAACAAACAGAAAAAACATAATTCGGTTTTAAACAATATTGGTGATTCAGAATTTGAGCATCGGATTTTCAAACAAATTCAATATATCAAGCACATCATGTATCTTATTCACATTCAAGAAAAATCAAATCCAACCTCGTGCATGTTCATAGTTTTCTCCAGTTTCCGCTTGGAATCAAATCGTCCATAGATGGCGCTGTACTTGCGCAGCAGCTCCAGACGACTGCCAGAGTCATCCGTCAAATTCATCACCTCCTGCACCACATCACACCAGCCGCACCTTAATCACTTTCTGCACCACATCGCACCATTTATCACCTCCTGCACCACATCACACCAACATCACCTCCTGCACCACATCACACCAACATCACCTCTTGCACCACATCACACCAAGAACACCCCCTGCACCACATCACACCAGCACCACATTCATCACCTCCTGCACCCACACGACACCAACAACAGATTTATTATCTCCTGCACCACATCACACCAGCACCACATTTACCATCTCCTGCACCACATCACTAGAGAGAGAAATGCACCACATCACACCAGCACCACATTTTCCATCTCCTGCACCACATCACATAAGCAAAGTGCAGCGCTTAAGTCTCAGACACCATTCAAGTGCTCCACGACAGAAAGTGTCCAATTGTATATCTTGTTCATCTACTAATAATCATTAATAACTTTCAGTGCTATCAAAAAGCAATTTAAAATTAAAATCTTTCTCGCCACAAAAAATATTCTACCAATTAAACCGAATACGACACAAAGACTACAAATCAAATAATTAGAAAATTTATGCCTAAATCTTCCGTTCGTCTTTGCACCACATGAAAACAAAAATGCAATTTTTTTCCATCATGTAGAATCAAAATGTGCAAGAACAATGTACACTTCCACAAAATTTAGACAAACTTAGGACGCAGCTTCTTGGCCTGCATAGAATAAAATTTGCCACAAAGTGGTCACCGTACTAAAATTTTTTTCTTGTGCTGTGACCCCTCTGTGGCAAATGATCTAATTATTAGCAAGTGCCACATTTTGTTACGATTCGCAACACTCAAGCTTATTTTAGAGCCGATTGATTACGATAGAACAGAAAAATTCATTTGTAAGAAAAATTGAAATTAAGTTTAATTTCTTAATCACAATCACCAAGTTCAGATCAACTCCAGTACGTTAAACTTAAACTGAGCAAATAAACTCTCCTTCAGCACTAAAAAAACTAATTTTATACTGTTTTGAAATAAACAAATGCTAAAAGAAGAAAAAAAATTGGAGATATCAATTGATGGCTATTTGCTCGAACAGGTTGAGAACACAAAGTTTCTGGGCATTTTTATTGATTCTAAACT